>NDFZ01005276.1:51674-79038 GCA_002192655.3 Mamestra configurata | reverse complement strand
CGCCTGCGCGCCCCGCCCCGCGCGCCGCGCCCGCGCCGCGCTCAGTCCGCGCTCAGCCGCCGTACCGCTTTCGCTTGTGTGCCACGACGGACAATTTCAACTGCTATTTAAATACGCGTTTAACGATCGTCCAACGAGTTAATAGATTCATAATTGTGCATTAACACGGGTTTAACTCGAAGTGTTTTTTGTTTTCAATTAAAAAAAAAAATATTGCTCGAATTAAAAATGAAAATAATTTGGTGACGGTCGAAAAATTTCGAAAAAAAATTAAATCCGGTGTAAAATAATTTTCTTTGAAAGAAAATGCATAAACGAAAACAATGTACGGGCCGGTATCGGTGAGATGTTGGGTGAGGATTAGTGTTGGACTGAGGTACTGAGAGTTGTTTCATGGATGTGGAAAGCGCGGAGTGTTGGAGGGCCGGAGGCGAGAGGATGGTGGCCGAGGAGGGCAAGACGAGGGCGACGGACTTCTCCATCGCGGCGATCATGGCCCGCGGCGGCGCCGAGCCGCGCAGCCCCGTCGCGCACACGCCGCCACACACCGGTAACATAGGCCTAATTAAACACTTACTCAGTGATACTAACTAGCTTGATGAAAGGTTTTAAATCCCTCTACAAATCTATCCATCTATCTGATAATGTGAAGGACTGTCGTCCTAGACATTAAAACCTAGCCAAAAATGTAAAACAATAAGAATTTTTAGAAAATGACTGAAAAGGGCAGAAAATAACAGTACACAGTGCACAAATTAGTCAAAGTCAAAGCGTTTATTTCAATTAGGCCATTAAACGGCACTTTTATAATAGTATGAAATTAATAAAGTGACTACTGTCCATTCGGAAAGGTAGACTCTCATGGAGAAGAACGGACAATACTCTTTTCAAATAATGGTTTCACAATATTTGGTATACAAAAATAAACTTAATATTATGTGAAGACGAAACACCCAGAGTATGCTTAGTTAGAGTTATTAGAGATCCACAACACTTTGGAGATCTTCTAAGACACCTATGTGACCTGCTGTGTTTCAATAGATTTTGCTAGTAGCCCTTTGATAAGAATGTTTCAAACAAAAACTAGATAGAGGATCCTAGTTTATTTATTAAGGAACTACTTATAAGACAACACTCAAATAACATTTAAAGTCCTACTAAATCAAGTTATAATATGGATGGATACCTACTTCCTTCATGAGCTCGAAACAGTTCATTTTGCAAAAACAATGCAGTCATCGCAATGTGATCAATTTATGTTCATTGTACATATTTTTTTAACTTAGCTAAAACATTATGTAAGTTTGTTTTCGGTATGTATCTACTTATTCCTCAATTGACACTCGATACTAATCAGAATTCAGTTTTGGGAAAATTTTGAAATTTGAAAATAGGCTTTTTGGAACTGCCTGTAGGTACTGCTGTTTATTAGATTTGCAAGTACCTACAGATAACAAGAGATATGGACTAAACCGGATGAGTTTTATATCTTATTCAACAATTTACTGTAAACAGTAAATCTTAGTGACAAACTATTACCTATAATTTGCGAAGTGAAATTAGCGAAAACAAGAAAAAATTACAAAATACTGTTTCAATACATACGTACAGCTTTTCGTTTAATTATCTCATTAAAACAAAATAATATGGATCAGTGTAAATAAGCTGTAATATCTATCAATCGATATATTCAATATCTTTCAACCAAATCATCATTTGTAACCTAGAAAGAGTTCAATCTATTTCTGTATCTGCAATTTTGGTTAATGCTCCCTAAGTTTTTTCGATTTGCAATTAGTATAAATAATATTAATTAAGTATAGCAGTATAGTAAACCATTTGTTGTGAAAAGTGTTGGTACTGTTACGGGTACAAGGGTGCCTGACTTTCCTTGTTATAACATAATGCTGACTTTGTTAAAAATTCCTCTACCTGGTTACCTCTTAAGGAATCTAACAGTTCGTTTGAATAAGTAAGTTCCGCTTTCACTATCTTTATGTTTTCAGAACGTTGAATTTGATTCTATACTTTTACCTATAAGTATTTAGTTAATTACGAGTCAAAATCGAAACGTGCCGCTAGAACAATTCAACATTACACTAAAACCCGGCTATAAAGCTGGAGCCGTCTTTAAAAAGGGTTTAATGCTAATTGGTGTGGTGGGAGCAGGCGCACATGCGCAGGAGTCGTGTTACGGGTCAGTTCGTTATTTCAGATTAATTGTGTGGAACCGAACGCGCCCGACACCGCCCGAAGTGTACGGACACGCAACTTACTACAAATATACACCATTATTATTTTTATTTCGCATTTATCAACCCATATGGACACATATAGCCGGTATTTTGTTGGCAATCAAGGGTAACAAGTAATGTTAAGGCATCCTATATTGAATCATTACCTACATGTTTCGTCTATAGATAGTTCTGTAGCTCTCTCTATCTTTCATTTTAAACATTATGAGAGAGATTTCTTCGTTTATAAATTAATTTTCAACAGTACAAATGTAAAAGAAAACAAAGTTAGCTATGTATCAATGGTTTGTGACATCCAATGTGAAAATGTTTAGGAAGTTTATTTAGTATGATTTTGTTTTTATGCTTGAGTACCGTTGTAGAGCGTCAGCTAAGATAGTTTCGGTTTGAGTGCCATCTTAAGTAATACTTTTATCACTAAAATTACTTGCACATAGTAATTGACCCAGAATGTCCTTTTTTTAGTTAATTGATCGTCATAATTTGATGCGTTGCATTTAAGATATTCATCAAACATTCTTGGAATGATAATAACTATACATGTATCTATTGTTTTTCTACAACTAATAAAAGTTAAGTGGAATTATTAAAATTCCAACATTTCATTTCCAACTGAAGTAAGAACGGAATGGAAATAAAATGACATGGAAGACTGACTTCGTTTTATGGCTTAATCAAGGAACCACCATGATACAACCCAGTCATATATGGTACTAATTGTAAGATATTAAACTAGTAATTATCATTTTAATCTTATAATTTATCTGTTTTACAAAATCGTCTCATTTCTGACAAAGAGGCGGCAGTTGCTACAAACTTCTACATACCTAAATATCTTACTAGAGATCACATAATTTTTGAAACTACCAAAATATATTAAAATATATAATAAAATAACAAACGGCCGCTATTTGTTATGTTATTTTGACAGCTCGAATGATCAAATCGCACATCAATATCTATTAGGATGTTCAGAAGCGCCTTGGTCGCAGTGATTAGGGTGAAAAAAAAAGACAAATGGCGTCCCAAATTGTATGGCGCGCTTCGTGGGCGAATTAAAAAGATAACGTAACTGCTCTCGATTTCGTTTTCTTTTTACCACAGATAACGGTGGCCCACCCAAGTCCCTTATTGCTATTTAATTGCAAAAGCTACGTTAGCACTAAAAATAAGTAGTTTACTCTTCTGCTTGCTACTTCATCTGTGCCGTGTTATTTTGTATTTTATGAGAAACCATTAATTTTTCACTTAGTTTTTGTAAGCGAGGTTTTATTACTTTCAATTTCGCTCAGAAATACTCGCTATTTTAAGGGCTCTTTGTAATGATATAATATTACATGTAATAATGATTTTACTATCTCAATCAATCCACTTTTTCGTAGTAAAAACGACACTTAAGCTGCCAGTTTGAAGAAAAGAAAAAATAATAATAAAGAAGTAATTAGTTGCCAGTAAATAACTTATCTATTTTTGTATTAAAAATAACTATATTTTTCTGTAAAACTGCTAAGAAGCTTAAGCCATTAAATTATGTTTTAAGGAACTGTCGTGACTTCCACAACCCCCACGTTATCAAACTTGTTTATGGGGCATTGGTCCGTAGCAAACTTGAGTCTAGTGCGTACATATGGGATCCTTTTGAGAAGCAGTATGCGTTAGCTTTAGAGAAAGTACAAAAAGCATTCCTCAGATACCTTTACAAGCGCTTGTACGGGTATCATCCCACTAAATTCATGTTGGGTTGCTTAAATTTCAACTGTCTAGAAGTAAGAAGGTCGCGCGATCAGATGACTGTAATATTCAAAATTCTTAGGGGGATTACCTATTGATGATCCTGATCTGCATAATGAAATCTGCAATCTGTTTGTCCCAGACAATTACTGTCGTGACAGAAAACACCGCTTTCTGGCTGACAACTAGCCGTACTATTGCACATTCCAATTCGCCTATTCCTCGGTCATTAGCCGCTATTAACGCTCTCCTGAACTCAAACACAGGTCTTGATCTGTTTGCGGATGAATGGAAGACGATAATGTCAGAATGTTTGAATTTTTGTGAGAAGAATGCATGACTGAGTTAATAAATTATATGTTTAAATAGTGTAATTGGCTTCGGCCGATCTATTTAAATAAATAAATACATTATTGTGTTGTGTCGTGTCGTGGCGCCTTCTGACGCAGTTGATTAGAGATTGAGAGTTATATAGTGTGACGTAGGCATGAATCGATTCGTTCGATTGGTGTATCTTCCACCATGACACAATAGACACAGGAATGGAAATCTAGCTTAACTCCGATGATTAGCCATGTTGTGGTGGGGTATCTTTAATATAGGCATCATCAATTAAAGATATTGATAAATTTTAAATTAATAAACACTTTTACACTTCAACTTTGTGGGTCAGTTTAAACTAGATGAGCTCGCTGTTCCCTACCTGAGAAGAAACACGGAAACAAAATCTCTTTTAAATTCCAAACAATGGTAAACATGTATTGGTTAAATCATATGAGAACCATGTAGATAAATGTCTGAAGAAAGGACCACACAGGTTTCAGTGGACCTGTCCAGACAGGGCAAGCATTTGTCAGTTATTGTGTAGCTCAACTTAGAAATTTAAGAAGCGAATAATACCAAAGTGAAATTGGTGAATTAGGTTAACTAACTTGTTACCTGCTAGTAAAATTTTTCGCTGGTGGACTTGTGGAGTTAGTCGCCATTTTGTATCACTAAAGCCAATACTTAGCTGTACCTGGCTAACACCTCGTTTCATTAGGTTTAATGCAGCTAGTTAACAAACTTGCATTTGCGGCTTTGGTTTCCAGTTCAGGGTTACTAAAGTTTTAAACCACTGAAGTTTTTACTAGTGTTGCAGGAGTACCTAGTAGGGCTCTTTTTATCGTCTTTGCGGGAAGCTTGCAGCTTAACTTGTCACGTCATATATATATTTTGTGTTCAGTTAGTCAAAGAAAAGCCCAAGGGTGGTTGATATCGGGCAGACGGAAAGTCATTTGAAACTTATTGAAAATTTCAAATGATGAAATTATATCATTTGGGGCTATGTCGTATAAAGATGGTAAATACTGTACCTATTATGTAGATGATTAAGGCATATTAAGAATTAGCTTTTGCCCGCGACTTCATCCGCGTGGAATAGTTACTTTGGGCAGCCATTTTTGTTTTTCAAAAAGGCTTCAAGTAATGTTTATTTATTTTTTATGAAGTGCCTAAATACAAAGGTTTATGGTTTTATCTTCAATAATGATGGATCCCATACAAGCTTCCACCCCCTTTTCACCCCTTTAAAGGATGATTTCTGGGATAAAATCTATCCTATATCTTTTCCCGGGACTCAAACTATCTCTATACCAAATTTCATCTAAATCGGTTCTGCGGTTTAAGCGTGAAGAGGTAACAGACCGACAGACAGGCACACTTTCGCATTTATAATATTAGTAGATATTTATAATATAATATTAGGATGTACAGACAAAGAAGACAAGACCTGAAATGAATTGAGAGAGCCGATATGGCTGGTTATTTGATTACAAAAAGTTAAGATTAACATTGTGAAAGAGTAATCAACTGGCATTGTGCAAGTTCTCTAATACAGGTTGTAACTTCACTGCCTTAGGGATTGTTATGCTTTTGCCGGTAAAACCTTATATTTATATGTTCGAAGCAGAGTTAACCCATTGAAAGAAGCGGGGCGTGTTTAAAAGTTGCAATTATGCTCATACTCATACAGATAAATCTTATAGCCAACTAGACGTAAATCGTCAACATCACCTTTTTCTTTATATTAAATGATATACTTTTATGGCTCGTTAACTTAATTGTAGCTTATGTTACAGGATTTTTCAAACAGCAACGAGCTCTGTCCTCTTTCATTCCCTGTTTAGCAATAGTATTTGTTATTTTAAACTTTTCAAGCTTACTGTTTAAAGCTCAGACAAGAAGGCGCAGAAATTTAGCCCTCACTATTTCTGAACCACTGAACATCACACATTAAAGAAGATAGGTCTAACCGCATCTTTTCTCCAGGGTCGGTATCCCGGCAGAGCTCCCCGGCTTCGCTCAGCTCGCCAGCGTCGAGCTGCCGGTCCCCCCTGCCGGACGAGGACGTGGAGGTGGACGTGGAAGAGTGCTCGGATGGCGAGCGAGATGCCTCCGACCACGCCGTGCCTTCTCCTGCGCCTTCCTCTGGTCAGTATTGAGAGGAGTCTTACCTTAGGGTGTTACCGTACCAATCGGTCGCTACTGGATCATTCGAATTGGGGCGACAGTTCCTACTAGGTACATTAAAAGTTACAAAGTACACCAACGGAACGACGTTGATCAATGTCATCGACGGCCCCAAGTATCAAGAAAGTAGTGGATGCCACTGATGCCTATATTAGAGTTGACCAACTACTTGGCACAAACTATTTAAGGATTTCCGTCGACTCTAAAAGTAGAAGAAGATCGACTGATTAGAATAAACATTGAAAAGATGGGATATAAAATTGTTTGATGAGTTAGGTCTTGGACTTGGAGAATGTAGGTAAATAAATTGAACAAGTAACAAAAGGGACCCAGAGCCCAACAATGTTTAATATCTAAAATAATATCTAATATAATAATAATACCTAAAAGATTTAATTGAGAACTAAGTGTCTCTAATTTCTCATGGAGTTAAATTCTGCACTTACCGGCTTTCAATGGGTACACGGTAAGTGCAGAATTTACCACTACCTATAGTAAAGATATAATTAAATGCAATATTCGGGCCGTCCTACGAGTAAATCTCCTTCCCGTGTATTTCGGTCCACGGTCTCCATGGTCTAAAAGCACCCAATGGTCTCCACCGATCAGTGCACCCGTTCTTGCAACAAATACAGTTTTCTCCCCTGAAGACCTATTTTTTTTATTTTTTTATTTGATGGGGACCACTCGCAGTTCAGCACGCTAGGGCTGGTTACTGCTTAACCGGACTATCCTGTGGTGGCCTTAAATGAATCTAAGGCCCCCAGCCAGGGCTTACAAACCAAGTTAAATTAAACTGAAGACCTAATTCATCCGACAATTTATTTATAAACGTGAAATCTCAGAGCAATTTACTGCTGCATCTAGCGGCAGCCGCCATTACTATACAACAAAAAGTAATTGAAGTTGTTATAGCACAAGTGTTATTAGCATTATAAACAAACTTTCTCAGCTCGACACAATTCGGTTCTCACACCGGCTTCTTGATTTAATGCGTGTAGAAAACTATGATGTAGCCCCAAAGGTGGCTAGGTAACAAGCTCTGACTTGTAAATATGCACTTAATAATTTTATTGTATGTAATAGTAGTTTATTATAACAAGTTTTAGGTAAGTAACAATACTGTCAATTAAAAATGGTGTTGAGAACTTCTCTCAATTATAAAGTAAGTAGGTGCTTTCAACTACCATGCAACCCATCATTTCATGAAATTAAATTATGAAGTTAGTGCCGAGTAAGCATCTATTAATTAATTACTTGGGCTTACAATTTTATCTTAAGAGTGATTGATAAAGTCAAGACACAAACTAAATAAAATCACGAAAAACTAATTAAGATTTTCTTTAAAATCAAATCCCTTAAACTGTTTAAAGCTAAAAAACGAGATACTCATTTATCAATTTAAATCAATTTAGATTACTTTTTGTAGTTAACTAAACACTGAACATAACAAAAACATCAAACACATATTTCATTCAAACGAACATTTTTAGCTTTATTGAAGGGTAAAAATTATTGATCTTTTAACTACACTGCAAATATTGGTTTTAATTATTTTCATAGTAACTTTTAATGCTTAGCACACTAAGGTTAACCAGTAATGCATAAGTCTTGAATACTGAACACATTACTGACGTTGTTTTAAAGTAATTGCTAGTTGTAACAAAACCTATGCCCAGCTCTCTGTTAACTTTTCTCTTTGACTTAAGTTTTATAAAAGCATAAATCTGAACTTCTACTATTAAGCTAAACGTCATAAAGACATTTTGCTGGACAAAACTGATATGTAGTCAATACTCATAACACAGTAGGAACTCAAGGTAAAACTAATTTTGTAGATGATATAGTTTCTTGAGATTTCCACGATTGGGTGAACTATAGATCAAATTGCCAGTGATGAGATTTTGGTACTGAAACATCGTCGGCCTCCCACAAGATCGACTGATGACCTGGTGAGGACCGTGGGTGTCCGCTGGATACGAGAAGCACATATCAATGTGACGACCACGTCCAGCAGTCACTGTTTTTCGAGTGCAATGATGACGATGATCTAGTTCATATACATTAGACCTACTGTGATGGATATGAGCCAGATTTAAATAAAGAAGTTTTCTAAAATTTCCCGGATTTAAACCATCTATTCTGGTAGCAGGTCTACAATATGAACAAAACCCTGCAAAAGAAGTTAAATACTTCATAAAACTCAACACGACCGCTAACTACAGCATGTTGTTTTGAGTCATATCCATATAAACTGAGCCTTAACTTAAGGTCACATAGTTGCTATATTTTTACTGCATGCCATACTCGTTTCCTCCTATGACTGTCGTGTTAAAGCGAGCACAGTAATATGACATCCATATTCATTGAACACAATCTTATGGGTTCTGTTGCAACGGTCGTGGTTACCACACCACTCGTATAAAGTTTATGGCATTTTTTATTGAGTAAACTTAGCACATCTGACGTTCCTAGGTATTTTCACATGTAGGTAATTTAGCACGAAAGCAGTTTGCTGTGTGCAAGTCAGCAGATTTGATTGGTTGTCAGTCAAAGACACTCATGGGGGCTTCCATAAAATTGCTTTGTAAGTTAAGATTCTAAATACTGTTTAAGAGATTCTAAATTCAAATTCTTCATACAAAATTTTGAATAAAGAATCTAATTATCAGTATTTTAGCTATGTAATGGTTATAAAGTTTTTATGAATAAGGCTGTAATCTTTTTACTGGCCTGAATGAACTCACATATCCCTTAAATAGTATTTCTTTATTTTTAAGTTCAATTGGTATCAGAATAAGACAGTGCAGCGGTTCAAGCATAGTTCTTTTTACCGTCCACATTTTTACCATGTTATTTACATAGTTTTCGGGACCGCTGACGAAAATACAAAATTCAAATCCAAGATGGCGGTAACCAATATTTAATGAGAACACCTACACAGCTATAAAATACATTATCTTAATCAATTTTCAAGAAACGACAACTATTCCTTATAATTCGACGAAAACGACAAAGATCTGACAAAAATAAGAAGTCTTCTGATGAGAAAATGCCAAAATTTCTTGTTTTTAAAAAATATATTTGAATGTCACTTTATCAAGCCAGCATCAGAAGGTGGGTTCACCTACTGATGCTGGCTTGATAAAGTGACATTCACATATTATAGTACAGTCAATTTAGATATCTAGATTTATAAAAATGAATTTCTATTTCCCTTGGTCACGGAATCACGCGTGAACGGCTAGACCAATTTAGCTAATTCTTTTTTGTTATTTGTTATTATCAGGAGAAGGTTCTTATGAAAGAACATTTTGAAAAAAAATATACATCAGGGCAAAGCCGGGGCGGGCCACTAGTGTTATATCAAGTTGGACCACAGGGTATGAAACATTTACCAATGTGTAAAGAAACATCCCCTGATTATCATATTAATTGGCAAAGTTTATTTAAATGTGAAAAATTGGAAATCCACATTAATTATCGGAGATTTCTGAAATTTTTGGTGAAAAAAAAAATCTGCTTGTAGATATCATAATTCCCTCGGATACGGAGTTATGCACCGTTTATTTACAAATCACCGAAACAAAATAACTCAGTATAAAAAAAACACTTAATATAAATTTGCACACGTGACTAGGGCCTGGCGCCATAAGACGATCAGCTGATCGTTTGGCGAAAAATGAATGAAAAAAAAAACTTAAAAAAAATAATTGTGAATAAACGGTGCATTATTTTGCATGCATTCCTACAAGCTGAAATTTTCTTTTCCCCAAAAATTGCGGAAATTTTCGGTAATGAAAAATTAAAATGGATTTTAAAATTTTTCGTGACTAGGGCCTGGCGCCATAAGACGATCAGCTGATCGTTTGGCGAAAAATGAATGAAAAAAAAACTTAAAAAAAATAATTGTGAATAAACGGTGCACTATTTTGCATGCATTCCTACAAGCTGAAATTTTCTTTTCCCCAAAAATTGCGGAAATTTTCGGTAATGAAAAATTAAAATGGATTTTAAAAATTTTCCCATTAGTTTTTAATTAATTATAATATTTCTGATCCACGTATAGGTAAAACATTTTAAAATGATAACTAGGCGATTTTTCCCTTCACATTGGTATATTTTTCATCCCCTGCGGCGAACTTTATACAATACATATAAATAAAACCTAGATTATAAGATTATTATTATTAGACTATAATAATTGCATTGCAATTGCAATTGCATTGGTGATTTTCGAAAATTTCAGTAGCAATTTAATAAATTTTGAAATTTTTGACAATAGTTATCGCAAGTGGATTCTCTCTCTTTCCATACTTCTAACCTGATTCCTTTATAAACAGAACTAGGCGAGCGGGACACGCCGTCGCCAGCGCGGCCCCTGCCTCCTGCCACCTCCTGCAACTGTGAGGAGTTGCTTTCCGTAGACTGCCAGCTCGAGACCAAGGAGCTATGGGACAAGTTCCACGACCTAGGCACCGAGATGATCATCACCAAGAGTGGCAGGTAAGCTATTGCTTTATTTTACGAATTTGATCAATTAAATCTTTAAACAAAATTCTTCTACTTTTATGAAAAGAGATCACTAATTTTTCATAAAAGTTTCATTCTATCAAGCACTCCTTATTAATAACCGTTCCTTGGAATCAGAGTTGAGAATCGTTTCTGAAATTTCTGAATAATTTATTCTTCTATTAGTCGCGTCTTTTATAATGGTAACAATGACAACATTTTTGTTGCTCGTTTTAATAATTGTAGTTTGTAATATTTTATGGGAATTTATGTATGCCTTATTATTAATATTGAAACTTTATAGCAACTTATTAAAAAAAACTGGTAATTTCTATAATTTAACTAGGTATTTACAGTCACTACAACAAAAACGAACCTCATAGATTTTATGTGAGGTCTTACGACGTTCATATTCTTCAATCTAGTTTAGAATGAGTATAGTTCTTCCAAAGCTCACAGTTCTTGATGGTCAAGAAAACTAATTAATTAAATAATTGCTACACTCATCAACATAATGTAATCTTTCACTCCGTTGAGATCGGAGTCAAAAACAAATTAATTCACTCCACAATCGCTCCCCAATAAAGGGTACAGCGGAATGGATTCATCAGCTAAAGTGGCCAATTCCGGAATAATTACTTCGCGAACCCGGCCGTCCTTCAACCCTTTAACGAGATAAATTAAAAGTACATTTTTTCCTAACCGTCGGCGTAATGCCGGGCTATAAATTCACAAAGCCCCAAAGACAACAAACAGCGTTGCGAGGGGGAGGGGAAGATGTTTTTATAGTCACGCCGAGAGGTTTATCTAAATAATTGCGTAGTCGGTGGCGGTGAGCGGAAAATTGGCATTGTGTACGGAGCCTGCCACCCCGGAGCCCCGGCGTCCCGGCCGCCCGGGGACACTGCCGCCACTGACATACTACCCTCCAGAGGCGCGCGCGCAATATTGACACGTCAAACAACCCACTAATAAAAAACCTTTGGTAGGTCCTTGACAAATCTCAACCAGATCTATAAAACATGCTTTGAAAATTTTATTCGCCTCCAGGAGTTTTGTTTATGACCATATTTTTATTCAATAATGGCAATATTTATTACCTGCGCGGCGAAGTTATAGTTTGCGATAAAATATCTCATTTCCATGGTAGGAGCTGTGAACAGGTTCGAACATAAGTGTCGCGGCAAAATAAGTTCTACCTAGTAACTTAGCGGAATGACTGTAGTTTTGTGTCATTAGCTGATGCAGGCTTGTAGCCCGCCGTTCGAGCGCAGTTACGGTAAAATGGCTTGTCGGAACAAGTGTGTGGAATGAGTATAATCCTCGTATTAGCCGCCTGTCATATGTTATCTGCGATGGGGAGGGCCCCGTATCGCAACAAGTGCAGTTAGTCTAAATCACTGTAGTCGGCAGTAGCCCGGAGAGCGTTTCAATCTCCGGGGAAGGGATCCTATTGTTACGCTCCCTGCGAACACTATTGATATACTCGACTGACAAGTTTTGATACTTGAAACAATTAATGATTGAATGAGATTTAAAAAAAAACAATAATCAGGTAAACTTTTATTAGACACAGATGAAAATAATATGTAATGTGCTCGGCAATTTTAATAAAAAAATAAATAACGCGTACAAAGTAGATAATCGACAAAAGTTATTTTAGAACAAAAGTAATCCTTTCTACGTCATTTGCCAATTATTTTTATATCTTTTTTAATGAAATTGTTTTAAAAATAAAAAAAAGGATCAACAATGGGTAATCTTCACTGCGCGTCTAAACACGAGATAAATCACGAAGTCCAATCAAAACGGGATATCGGGGACAAATTTTACAAGGGGAGGGCGGCGGAGCGTGGACTCAAATTGCTTTACAATGCATTGTCTATTAATTTGTTAGGGAGATGGTCTGATATCTTCTTTTTACAAGTGTCGCAGAAAAAAACAATTTATAACCACTAGTTTTACCCGCGGCTTTGCTCGCATTCATTTAGATTTTTGCAAAAAAATGCAGTACTAGATCCATCTCTGTACCAAAATTAATTAAAATTAGTTCAGCGATTTAGTTCTGTTACAGTCAAACAAATAAATAAAACCACACTTTCGCATTCATAATATTAGTATTAAAAGCCATTAAATAAAACTTTCAGTAATCGTAACGTTATTGATTTAAAGCATAGCTATCGAAACAGTAATCGTTTGACTTGAATTGAAATCGAATTCAGTTTTATTAGTTTAGTACGTATCTCAATTTCAAGAAACAGATTTCAATTACCATTAAACTAGTTTCAATTCTTGTACGACTAGGTACGAACTATTTTATATTGTTGAATCTTTTAGGTCTAGAATGTGAAATAAGCTCGGTAAGACGAGTGTTAAACTAACAAAGACAGCCAATAGCAGTAAAATGTGTTACTGCGTTCATTTTTATGTCAAACTTAATATGAAAACATAAAGTGACCCTTATCTCCGGACATCCCGTAATACGCTTTATCTTTTTTTATTGCGATGCACAATCCGTTCCTTTCCACATCGATACGGTCTGCCGGGACCACCAAATATCGTACTTTATTATCGAAATTTTCCTAATTCTACTATAAAGTTTATAAGCTTATAAATATTTGGAATGGATATGCGTAATGTTATTGACTCTCGAGATATAAGGTTTTGTGTTTCTTTCTACATTTATTATGATCGAGAAAAAAACTAGGTAAAAATGATTTGTTCCTTATAAACGTGCTTTTATCGGATTACGGAAGTTTCGCATCGGAGAGGTTTTTATTACGGTGCACGCACAGGATATTTTATCGACAGTGCCCTCGCACAACTAAGTAGCGCATCACTAGTGTAGCGTGGCCCACGAGAAACGTCGGCTCCGTCTCGATTTATTTACTTTTTTCATTTTTTCGATTCGTCGTTTTGATTTACAAGCGGCCACTTTACTGCCGAGTGGACTTTGTTAGAGGGAGCTAACTGGACGACGATTTATGTCCGCTGGACCTTTCTTGACAATGACTTGTCCAAAATATTTGGATTTAAGGTCATAACATGCTCTTTTTATGTCGGACGCTTTTCGTTAACCACGTTATTGCAATCGGTTTGCGGTTTACTTCAACTTTGTACGTCATCGGCGAATCCATACAATAAAACAGTGTTGAAATTATGTCTGAGCGCTCTACCGCGAAATTTAAAATGTGCAGACAACCTTTCGCTTACAAATAAATCAATAATGATTAGTTCTTTATTGCTTGTTTCACTTGAAATTCTGAAATTAAAATTCAAGCGCAGCTTCTTGTAAAAGCAATCCGTATATTCAGATGTTTTCTCTTTCAAGTGGCGGAATCGATCAATAACTGTCAATTAGTTTGAGTTGAATTGCGCGCACTGATAATTACGAGCTCTCATTCATAAGTTTGATTTAGCTATGTAATTAATATGCAAGGCCACATTAGTAAGTAGGTACATGGCACTCGTAGTTCATTTAATTATCGGTTGGAGTGCATCTCGGTGTGAGGGGCGTCTCCTACGTAAATTATCGGTATCCGCAATTTGACCGATCGCCCGTCGTATTAATGGTTTTTATCGGTTTTTAATGCCTCGACAATTACCCGCCGGTGTGTCGGCGGACGTGATGCCCATGCGTTATAAGATGTGCGTGTCTGAACCAGGTAGACCATGTTTTCTACTGATTGAAACTTTATCATGACCTTTCGGCTACGATTATAGGTTGTAGCTTCAGTTTAGTAACGAACTCTGGAACAAAGGAAATGCCTTTCTTTACACGAACATTTTATTGCAAACATAAGTTTTGCATAATAAATTAGAATTTATTTGTATACTTGTTTCTATATGTGCAGCAATTGTTTATAATTAAGGCTATTGGCACCCAGAATTCTAAAATTGACTATCTAAGTAATACCAATTAGGTTGTACGTTGGGCTATCATTAGAAAATAAACACTGACAACTTATAAGGTGCGTGGTTATTCATTTGAATATTAAAGAGTAAAAATAAGCAAGTATCCTCGTATTAATGTTAACCTCTAGCACCTGGCAGGCTGCACTGTTGATCCGCACCTACTTCTTTGTGCCGCGGCTCCGCTCGCGTCCGCTCGACGCTCCAAGGTGTGGACCGTTGAAAAAAATACAAAACTTATGGCATTTAACAAACAATATTTAGTGCCGTTTTGACAGTTATTGTAGTCAATGATTACTGTTGATTATGAGTGGTTATAATACAGTTTTTGCCGGCCGAGGGCGGCCCTAACAGGTGCCTCCGTATTGAGAATATTAAAGTTATTCAACAGTATTTTATAGAGTTTAACGGCGACTGTTTGAGATATCGATCACTTTTGGGGCTGTCTTGTGTGGTTTGTTTGATTGCTATGCGTTTTGTAGCTTTATTATGAAAAGGGATTTTGATATTATCTAAGCGGTGGTAAAAGTGAGACATTTTATTTATCGCAACGCCGTCCGATTTTTAAGGAAACTACTAACTGTTTCATGAAATAATCTTAAAAAATAAGAAATTATAAAGTAAGTGTTAGCCTTAAACATCTTAACCTAAAATACAGCATAAATAAGCAATTGTTTTTCTTCTTTAAGTAACTAAATTAAAACATGTTATCAGTCCACATTTACAAGACATTAAAATAAAACGAACACTTAAATCACCTGTTTCGTGTAATAAAGCCGTTGATGTGGATAACGTTATCATATTTTAGAGAATCAAATGTATCGGCGTCGATAAAGCCAGCGAAAAGTCAATCGCGCGTCGGGTTAGCTCGCTTCGTAATCGCTTTTAATAAATCGTGTCGGGGGTTAAAAGGGGCTAAGGGGGCTAAGGTAAGGGAGGGGGGAAGGATGCCGACATGTGCATTAAACTTAATTGAAATTTTCGTGGCTACGTGTTATTTTGCACTAAATGCACCTTTCATTTTGACGTTCGCGCACTCCCGCGCAACCGCTTAAGAAAAGAGTTCAACGCACGTATTTTTAATCTTCATTTTTTTTTGTGTTTTCGTTGTTAGAATTCTGCATAGTCAGGCTTTATCAAATACTGAGCTATAACATAATATTGGCTTGTATGCCAGGAAGGGTTAGGCAGAGGGGCCAGCACTTATAGTACCTACTTCGTTGAATGCTTTTATAGTATTTTTTTGGTTTGTTATTTTAATATCAAATACTTGAAGTGCATAGTTAGGTATGCGGTTTTACACCATTATAGACATGTTGTAATTAAGTAACTTTACCTCAGAATGCAGGAAAGGTTAGCAGTTTGCGGGAAGAATAAACAACTTTTCTTTATTATTTCTACTACCTCATAATTAAGAATCGGTTAGCTAGTATTGGCGGTTGGCACGTAGCTTGTCGTATTTTCATCAATGTATGTAGGTACTTAGTAGTTCAGTTCTAATTGGTAAGATGATGAGGTAGGCGCGACGTGTCCGCTCCACGGCGCTCATCGGCGCTCCTCGGCGCACGACGGCGGCGCACGCGCATTGATCGCGCGATAACTCGATCAAGCTGCGCCGCCAACGTGTTGCAATAAAACGCAATTATGTTCATCACACGAATTAATTAACACTTAAAGCGAAATTAGTTCGTGGAAATACTTCACATAGAATATTGTGTTAGAGCTGGATTGCGTTTGTGTAAGATGCAAGTTAAGATGTGTAAGTCGCACATCATGGGTAGAGGATATTTGAGAGTGCCTTTAGGTTAGAGAAGTAAGAATGGTTTTCGTAGTGCAAAGATACACGTGTACCACTTATTTACCATAGACTGTTCCTACAGTGAAAGTTTAATGAATATTTGGCTTTGATTGCAAAATATTGATATGAATATACCAACATAGTTAGATGCACAAACGATGCTGTTAAGACCATTAATCATTTATCTCTCATAGGCACACAAACACACAGAATCATTAGTTGGCGTTCTTAAAACACAACAACAACAGCCAACGGATTTAATAAACAAAATATTAAACATAAAACAGATCGCAATAAACTTATTGCGATTTCACAATGATTAATGTTGAAAATATTAGCTACTGGTTGCTGTGACTTCAATGCGAGAAAATGAGATGTGCGCACAATGAGGCTGCGCCCACGCTCCCGGTGCGAACTGTCAGCTACCGGCCGATTGTGCGCCCGACAGCCAGCCAGTCTGGCGGGAGAAGCGCGAATATATTCCAACAACACGTATTTATCTTCAAACTTAACCTCGCCAAGATTTCATGATTTACACCCAAAGCATTTTGACGAAATCTGAGTAATTTTTCAACATAACACCCGCTTTAAAATCGATTTGGCCATAAAGTACCAAGACCCTCACTTAAAATGAGATCGAGACACTAAGAGAAGGAACATCATTAAGAGGGTGGTCATTTAACAGGCATTAACGCCTAAAACATAATAAGCGACTTTAAATAATTACGAAAAAAGGTGTAAAAAGCGCTTGAATACAGGGAGAGTGATGCGCCCGCGCAGCCCGATGAAAGGCGGACGGCAGACGCCGACGGAGATTGATTACGTAATCATGGACAACGGCCGGCGATTTCGGGAATCTCATAGAGAGTAATCATCATTCATCTCACGGCTCGTTGACGTTGCATTGAAGATATGTTCTTGATGCTTTTGACTGTACACTCATAATCGAATTTTGAAGTTAATTTTACGCGTCGATTAACGTAGTCAGAGGTCGATAGAGGTGTTTGGAAAGCTGGCTTGATTGTACGGAAGCGACCCCGAAACTAGTAGGAACGGAATAATAACATCGGGTTTAGTTCTTGGCGAGAGTAACAATGAGGTGGTATCTGTCTGTCGTCGCACAATTAGCCCTCCATTGTGAGGTCGGTATTGTGCCTGAGCCGTGCGCGGGCGCATGTTGGTTTTACTCCTACGCCCATTGTGATCGCTTCAATCGTGCGCATTGCCATTCCACTCACACCGCTCAATGAGATATTATCTCCACTATTATTAGCCGAACATTCGATGTTTAAATAGATAATGATTTAATATTCTAGCTGTGGCGTATTACAAGTCGATTCATTGTGATTGATTGCTTTAATTCACTGATTAATATCGACGTAACGCTAGGAGTCTCTTAGTAAATTAATCAATGAATTATGATGTAGGTTAGTACGTAGTGATGTAATGATGTTAATGTTATAAGAATTTGTTTATAGAGTTTAATTGCTTTGAGCGTAGAGTTGATTGCGATTAAAGTAATTACAGGATAATGATTTTAATTACTGGGATTGAGCTTGGAAATAAAGGTTCGCTTAATGTGGAATGCTCTGACAGGCCACCGGCGGTGGTGGGTCACAGGAGTCACACAGCTCGGCACTAGGTGCGCGTGGCCGTGTGTGGCACAATACACGCGTAATGAAGTGGGCCGCGAGGGGGCGGCATTGTGCACCAAACGAGCCATTGTGAGGTGTCCGCGACCGCGACTGCGACCCCCGACCCGCTGCTCGTTACCACACGAACCACTACCCGACACGACCTCACTACTCGCACCACTCCGGAACTGACACAGCTCTTTTTTGGTCGCTTACAGTAAAGTGGCCTTGTTATCACATCACAATTTGATCATTGCCCGGGCTGCCTCATCTATCATTGTATTGATTCGTATCACACACACTTTATAAAGGTAAACGTCAGTTGCCCAAAGTATCATTAGTAAATGTTCAATATATCAATGCAAGTTAACTGTTCTTACGACAGAATTATTGTATGTACGAGTAAATACCAATTAAGTAGACTGTTGATTGAGAGCAACAGACGTGGGCCTAGCAGGAGTTCTGTGTGTCATCTGTCGAGTTACTAATTAAGTGAGGTCGTTAGTGTCGAGCCGATCAGCACTCCGCACACGGAAGCGATCCCGTTCACGCGGCAGTTGCACCGTGAACTTTTTGAATCATAAACGTCGCTTCAGGCTAACTAAAAAACGGGGTAGCATGATGTCACTCTCACACTTACCTAAAAAGTAAAGGATGGATGTCGAATTAGACATCGTCATGTGGTGTCACTTTTTTCAAGTAGAGCGTTAAATTTTCACAGCTACCCCTCGGTGGAATAAATTATTTTTATGTGGATTCGGGGTGGCCGAGCTCGTCGATGTTACAAAAACGTAATCATAGCTCATGTCGCGGAAGTAAGGGTTGTTCCAATGTGTCTGTGTCGTTGACTACTTGCACTCGCAGATGTTACTTAAGATTTTAAAGGCTTCTTGAGTCACGTACATCGGATAAGTGACGGTAAATCATGAACGAATAACTGTAATACCGCTAATAGTGCTTGAGGTGCAATTGAAGCAATCAAGTCGTTTATCCTAGTCCACAGCTGCAAATGCTGCGATTGCGAGCAAAATTCAGATTTATGGATTTATCATAGTTGTGAAATCAGAAAAGTTTGTTCCGTATAATTGTAATTTACTTGTTTAATTCATATTGATGACATGTCAATGTATGCAAAGGACAGATCAAAAAGTAAAGCAAATTACTTAACCGAGGGTTGAAGGAAAGAATCGAAATAACAATACAATAATGAGTTAGTCGAGGACTATGGCGCAAGTTTTCGTACAAACGATGTCTAATGCGTCCAAATTATATCCGTACCTACGTGTCGCCGGCGCCACCCAGCGATGAAGTTATTATTTTCCATTTCCGCGGCGGTGTTAAGTCGATAACTCGAAAATGACTGCCATTTGTATGAACAAGCCGCAATCTGACGGCACGTGCTCATTACCGAATCATGGAACTGGAGGTTACATTTGTGACGCGGCGATGTTTGACTTGTAATTTGGAACACGTCACGGTGTATAGACATGCTCTCGGGCTCCGATACTATAATTTGAGTAGTTGAAACAATTGAGTCGGTGGGCACTGATCATCATTTGGGGTGACTATTGATGATGATATATGATATTGATGATGTAATTGACTGGTACTAGAATCCCAAATTTGTGTGTTTTCTCTAAACACAAACTAAAAGTAGGATAACAAAATCTGTGCAACGCAGATAAGCTGTATTGAAATGCCACATTGGGTGGGTTATATTGAAAGAACTTAAAGTATAGTAGAGCAAAGCTTTTAGTGGCAAGGCACTTTCTTTAGGCAGCTTTGAAAAGCTTACTTTGAATCATATCTTTCGGCCTGATTCTTCACGACAGTCAGTCTATTATCATGTCTTAGGGCTTAATGACATTATTTGTCGATGAAGCCTTTGAATTGATCACGGGAGCTGGGGTGCATACACCGTGGAATGTGTGACGTCACGCAAGCCGCTCGTCAGCTTTGTCGCCACCATGTATAAGGCTCGTGTACAACGACTCACTCGGGGAGTTGGGGCTGACAGCCTGCGCTCATGTGTTCCTGCCTGAAAATTATTACCGCTTTATTATTTTGACGTTGATATATTCGATATCAAAACTGGATTTTATTCTTTGGGTGTCGGTGGAAATGTTAAGTTGTCGTCTTTATTAGCTGGGGTTAACAAAGTTTTAAACATAAGAAAATTACTGCTGCAGAAGAGGTAAATATCCTGGTGGAATGTACTACATATTAGAGGTTATACTTAAATAGTGAAAGTCGAAAATCATCCCAAGAGAATTTATTATTTATATAAGTACAAGTCCTGGAATCGGACTTTTTGCTCCCTCCCGGGACGAAAAGTCATATTCCAGGACTTGTATCCTACCCATGTGCTAAGTTACATCGAAATCCGTTCAGACGTTAAGACGTCAAGAGGTAACCATAGACAGACAAAGTTTCTTTCGCATTTATATTATTGGTTTGGATCGTATAGAGCGCTAAATATTTGAGTATTAAGATTCAAAGCTTTCCAAGCGAATGCCACCTATATTTTGTCTTATAGTCAGTAGTTCGTGCCATGTGTCCTTAAATATCTTCACACTTAAGACCTTCACCATCATTGAAATATGACGGCTTGCATCATATCTTTATTGAGATGATTGACATAATAATATATTTTTGAATAAAAAATTGTTCGTGACTTTATTATATGAGACACGATCGCACCTTCATAAGTTATTAGTTAGGTATTTAATTTAATAAGTGCATTGCCACCGGGCTTGTTAACTTATAAATAAATTAATATCTCAAATATTTTCATACCGGTTAGACAGCAACTACTTGGAAAACACCCGCACTTGATAAGATAGGGAACAGTCGCCATCTTCTATCACATTCTAATCGTAAAAGAATGTTCGCTATTTACGTGCCAATAAATGTTTTTATCATTAACAAGTTGATACTTACTTACTGTTCAATGTGTACGATAGGTCATCTGCTTGTTTTTATATTCGCCGCAAGCTTATTTATCTTCAGACGAGTTATTTCCGGAGTAGTTGCAAAAAGTCGTATCGATATTTAGATGCAAGGCGCGCTACGTGTGTTGTGTTGTAGTAGCGTGATAGATACGAGTACAAACATATGACGTGAAAGTTCACGTAGTCGACCCCTGTTTTCCCGAGGAGCATGGAGATACTTGTGTGGGTAAGTGCGAGCGGGACGCGGTAGACAGGCTGCGGCGGTTTCGTACATCGCCACCCGTCCGCGCCCGTAAGCTCGTAATTTGCCTTTCTATTAGAGCGAGGGCGTGAAAAAAGGAAAGCGTTTACGGCGTGTTTAATGGGAGCGAGAGGGAAGAAATATGACCGCCCGTCGGGAGAAGGGAAAATTTTGGTTTTCAGAGAGTTTTTGCGGAGATGTGCATCGGCTCGCGGAGTGCGAGGGGGACGGCGATGTTTGCCGAGCCGCTCCCCCGAATAATTAGCGGAAGTCGTGGCTTAGTTTACCCCCGGCCGGGAGGGCTGCGGGAAGGGAGCTCCTCTATTTGTCGTTTAAGAGTTAATCGTACGAGCAATTCGTCACCCTCGGGAGAGTGCGCTGATATTATATCTTTATTATGAGTCCGTTGTACGGAACTCGTCGTCCGCCCCGGGCCATTAACCAAATCGTGATTATTGATAACTTTGTTTGCGGCAGTTCCTCACTCCGAGGGTTGAAGTTAATTTGTTATGATGGGATTACTTATCACTTGTTCGTTTATCTGATACTTGGCAAACTTGGTAATAGCTTCAGGTAAATTGTTTAGCATAAACAAGTTAGTACTTGGACTAGCTTAGAAATTGTTCAAAAACTACCCATTCACATTCCATTGTTGTGAACGGCATGAGGCAAGGCCTGTCGTTGTGATCGCGCACTCGTGACACTCATCAACGTGTTTGTTTATTTTCTAAAGGTCCTCCGCCGTAGGTGCGTAGCGTGTCATTAGCGGAGGGGAAGTGACAAATACGTAGTAAACACAGCTCGTGTGCGGACTGTCAATTAGCTGTAATAGCAGACTCCGCGCCGCGCGACATGTGCTCAGCGAACAACTTTTGTATTTGTTACCCTTTTTACTATACAAAATTATACAATGCAACAGAGACCACAGTTGTGTTTTGGAGGCATTCACCTAGAAAGTCAATTGAAGACAAGACAACACCATAAACATACCCTGCGTCCTCATTAAGTACTGTGTAGCGAGTAATATACCTTGCTTGAGTGTGCAAAACGATGACCGAAAGAATGCAAATAACCACCCGCACTTCTGCTTTGTCGTATTCATAACTACCGGTCAATTTATTTGCTGGCAATTCTTGTCAATGTTGATTTAAGAGTACTGGCGTTAATAGTATCTTTAATTAAAACAGTAAAGCGAATAAAGTGTAGAGGCGTGGAGATCCTGATTGCAGTTTCATTTGAAAGAGATCTTGAAATTGGCCGGGTTTCATTAGAAACTAGTAGCTAGTATATTGAGGTATGTTGGGAGCCAATCAGCGGCAAATGAGCGATGGCGGTAATTAAAACGGATCGCCTTACCGAATCAATAAACTCACGATAAGCCAATTAATTGCACATGCGGCCCATACATTCCCCGAGGTGAACTGAGGCCGATTAAATCGTACGTTATGAATATGTGTGCTGCCTACGTGAAATTGCTAAAGGGACCTACATGTAGCTGTAGCAACTACCACTGTCACTGAACTTCCTTAGCAGTGATTGCGTAGCAGGAAGCTACGAACGTCTACGAATTGATTTATTCTCATATTAGTCAACATCACCAAGGAACATGCTTCCTAATGACCGCTACAGTAAACGGCCATGTTGCTATTTTATTACCAGACTTGGTTCACCGATTGTTGAGCGAATCTAAGTAGCTAATAGCTGCCAGAATTAATTAAATTTGTCAAACCAAAAGTAAGCATTCCTCAGAACATTTTTTGACAAAATTTATGAGGAGTGTTTATTTCTGAATAAATATTAATCCATTATAAGCATACCACCATGTGTGTGGTAGGTTCCAGTGAATAATATCGCCCATTTACAACATGGTTGATAGCGGTCTCCACGGGGAGTTTCTACGAAGGCACTTCCGCGTAAGGTGTACCATTAATATACCAACAATGTATTGTACTACTGTGTCCAAAGATTGTGTCAATGAGCACTCACAATACACTTTTTTCGCAATAGACAACATTTTATGGTTTTAGGGTTCCATACAAAACACAATCGAATTTTGATTCGGATTTTTAAGGACACGGAGGTTTAGCTAACCTAATCGACAAAAGTTCAGTATCTAGGTAAGTAGTCTAAAGAGTTAATTAAGTTTATAATTCTGGGTTGCCAACAGGTTTTAATGATCTTTCTCGAAACGAAGGAAAAACAAATACTTAATAATGGCCGCTCCATAAAAGCAGGAGACGCCATTCAACTGTGGATGTCTTAATTAATTGACACTATAAGCACCAATTGCAATACCCACCTGTCACGTAAGAAAAGAGTAACGGAACCCGTCAGAATCGTGACGTCACTATAGTGTATTCGCGATAGTCCCGCGCGTGGGTGGCATCGGTCACAATGGTGTTTGGCTTGGCATTCGTCACGGGGCGGCCCGGCGCATGATTGATGACCCCGAGTCCTCGCCGAGTCGCCGGGCCAGCGCTCCACGCAACCACCACTTGCTCATCATTATGCACCTTTTTGCTATACTTTAAAATATTAAAAGTCGACACACGTACTAGCCCCAGTAGTACCTTCCCGCAATAAGACCTAAAACCGCATGCGTTTAATTTCACACCTCAAAGCAATTTTACAATCCTATAGATAAGTTTATTACTAATAAAAATGCACACATATTCAATAAATTAAACGCGGTGTGTAGTATCATGTTGTTTTTTTGTTGGTGTACGGAACCTTAAACGGCACGGTATGGATTACTATGATGCGTGTGGAACATGATTTATCGGTTGTTGCAGAACCTTGTGCGAGCTGCTGGCTCTCACTATGTGATTTTGATAATTAAGACCAGTTTAATTAAAAGCTTTTTTTGGATTTTACTAAGACGTTGAAATGCTACGCGTATGTGGTATGAGCAAAGTTAGCAGTATCCTACTTGTAAAGTGTTTTTTTTTTTGCGGTCTGCAGCAAAAAACCAGCTTTTCAATCTGTGTAGCACTCTAGCGCGCGTTAATAACGTAATGCATTCGAATTTGCATGCAAGTATGTATCATGGCATGTCGCTAACACAATTATTCTTAAGTGTCAATTTTATTTTACAGTCCATTAACATTCATAATATGGCAATGGATATTGGATCCTTCTTGCTCAACAATTTAACAACTTATATTCCTTTAGAAATATTAACATAATACATTTTCATTTTACGACCGTCTATGTTTCAATTGATTCTAACAAAAAACTCTATAACACTGTCAAACGACTACCAGGGAAGGTGTCAAGTAAAAATATTATTTACCAAATTGTAGAGAGAGCGCGGGCGAGCGTCCGGCACGTAAGTTATGGATCGTCATAGGTTACTCCGCGATGTAACATAATATGCGGGCCGATGTCAGACGCGATATCACTACGAAATATTCATAATCTCCGGAGGGCTCTGTAAATAAAAATTATTTCATATCGGGACAGGTGTAGCGTCGGGTTACGCAGCGCTGCAGCGCGAGCGGCGCGGGCGCACGGGCCGCGCTCATTAAAATGCGACGAATTAGATCGCGACACACAGCTGCAAGCTGTCACGTCAATCTGCACCAACATGCCGTGACACTATCTTACAAACAATCACGCCGTTTAGTGCTCAATGACAACTAAACATTTGTAAAACCTTTACTTTAAACTTTAAACTGTTAATTTCAATATTTAACTTCAACGGTCAGGTCAGGGTTCAAAAATGTATGAAGTCGTATACGTCGTCGATTACAGTCGACAATGCTAATAGGCTCGGAGCCTATGAATATATTTGTAGTATTTTCGTGCTGTCATGAACTCTGTGACACCGCTGACTTGTAAATACCTATCGTGTGGCGTATAAATAACAATAAGCGTTCGCCTAATTAGCTATAAGAGGCTTGATAAGTTTTTATTATCTTGCTGTCGCGTGACTTACGACAGTTTGTGCGCAAATCCGGCCGTGTCCTCAACAGCTGTATAGCTAGGTGCACGGCGTCGGCGATGCTTTATTGCTGGGTATGCGTAGGTAGATAATATGTCTAGATACATGCTTCCGACTTCGTAAATAAACACAAGCAGGATGCGGGATCCCAGGCATTCTTGTGCCTGTCGCAGACATATGCAGACGCGTACCGACGCCGCACCAGTCAGCACACACGCGCGCGCACTCCCTCGCTCGGAACAGCCCTTGTTGCCAACTCGACTGGAACCTTACATAGGACTAATAAACGTAAGAGTATATAGGAGCTAGGTACTCATATTTAAGCATTTGGAGCAGTTGTTTACGCTTATTTTAGTGGTGTTCCACAAAGCGTGGTAATTTTGACTGATGCCTCATTAAACCTGCTTAACTCTCGCAGTTATTATTTTATGATGATAAATTATGGAGGAGCGGCCCGAAGATAAAAGAATTTATAGATATAATATTCATAATTTGCTTCCGTCAGCGGTATTATGGCAAAATTAACGGCGTATTAGTGGTACATAAAGCAATTAGATGCGTGTTAAGCGCAATTTAAAAACTTGTCGGTTTCTTCACAAAGTCAAAGGCCTTCGGGGCGGACTGTTAATGGAGACGTTTTTAATCTCACGGATTACAAGAGCACAACTGACTTGTCACCAAACGATGCTAGAGTGTTTTATCGGTGACGGATCAGTGTCCTGAGGAATCCAAATTGATCGTCACTCACAAAATTGTAATCTTAAATTTGGTATTGATACGCTTACGGGAATATGGATCTTATTTTTGGAATGTTTTAGGCTTGTTTCAGCTTGTTGTGTGAGGTGCTGGTTGAGTCGCTCGCGGCGGTCGACTACACGTCATCCGTTTTGTACTCGTCGCTTGATCCCGCGCTTAACTAACCGTTTTGACAAGATTTCAGATGTACCCGATAACCGAGTTTGGTTTTTGTGACTTTTTTAGAAGACTTTTTGTACCTACTTATTAGAAACTAACAATAATAGTTTAGTCCGATTAGAATAAGTATGTTAATTTTTATTGCTAAAGATATCAGCTCAGTCACAGCCAAATAACTGAATTAGCCGTTTCATTGGTTGCCTAGCCCTTTCATTTACCTAACTGCGCAGTTTTTTCAGCGACCTAAATGACATCTTTGGGTCAATATCGTTTTATGACTTGCCCATATCACTTATGTCGCTGATTAAATGGCACAGTTCAATGAAAAGGCTACTTTTAATGAAACGGCTGATTAAGCTAGTTGGCTGCGACATAGTCATTGTATGAAATCGAGGTAAAGTTAACTGTTTCAGTTTTCATAACACGTTACAAAATATATTGTAGTACTTTATTTCTTATTCAACCGTAAAGAATGTCTGGTAGAAGCGGATTACTAGAAATGTCAGATTAAGTTGTTTTATTTTGTGTTCCCGCTTGGATGTTAGGAGCGAGTGGCTTCCTGGTCCGTGAGGCGAGATAATATCGACGTGGCGAGGGTCTGGCAAAGGCACCGGCAAGCAGTGACAGCGCATCACAATACAGTCGTTTAACACGCTCATCGCATTTGGAACATGTCTTGACAGCTCACATGCATTATAAAATATAAAATGAGATTCAATTCAGTCTTGTGTCGTTGGGTTAGAAGTAGGAGTGCCCGAATAAGGTCACTCGTTACAGATGATGAATGTTCGGCCAGAAAGCTTGAAGCTCGGATGAACTGCGGGTGAACTCAGCGGCATCGCGTATTAGGGTAATAGCAGACGAAGGAGCGGCGGCTGAATCAACAATGAGTGTCGGCTGTCGGGTGCGGGCTGCGGTGTGCGCGAGGCGTGTCCGCGCTTCATCGATCGCAGCCTCCGAC
>NDFZ01005276.1:8279-51032 GCA_002192655.3 Mamestra configurata | reverse complement strand
GTTAGCGCCCCGACCGAGTGCATTTACCACCCGCCTCCCCGTCATACACATACATACTCCACGATCCACGGTACCTGTCTACCGCTGCTGTCTGCTCCACCGTCAACATCTCGTGTTTTGGCAAGCGCCGCACATTTTTACTCATTATTATTTCAATAAACTAAAAGTCCGCAGTAAACCGCCGGCTCCCGTTTATAGCGCCGTGTTTATGTACCAATTTGGATGTAAGGTGTTGATTCGACGCTCGCTACGATCAAGGTACTCGTTTGCTAAAGGTGCAATTAAAGCAGTTTACATCTCTTCGCGAGCGACCTGTAAATGTTATTTTGTGCTCATTAAAACGGAATTACGTTATAAAATTTATGTGCGTACGCTGTAGTCACGTTAACGTGCTTGAGAAATTATCGAAACTTTGTAACGACTACATTGATGCAAACATGATTCTCCTGGTGTAACTTTGCAAAAACTTTATTACGACTCCTTATTAGATATGTAAATTGTTACCGGGTCATATACGGTAAAGATAATGTTATTTGATATAAGATGATTTAGGTTGACGCCATAATCGCTTTATCTATAAGTAACAGCACACAACATTAGTGGTCTAAATTAAATTTGTCGGGTGTCGGTATGGCGCCGGCGGTGGTCATCCATCATCGATAATGGTGCGGTCACACTAACGAGCGTGCCCTCTGTCCGGTACGTCACACACTCACGGCACAGCCACGACCGCGCCACACGCCGCGCTCCACACTCAGACCACATTAACAGCGATTTGACACCTCGCATCAATCTGTTATACTCTCCAGCCTAACCTACAAGTATCACATTGTGCAATTCTTCTCCACGCCACATAAATCTGCAACCGACCAGTTCTCGTTTCACAAGAGAAGATTAAGGTTTCGTCTGAAACCGGCAAGTAAACATCTCGGCACAATTACCAGCTTGTGATATTTATCTGTCTTCATACAAACATCAATAAGGACGTCTCGTTCATTACGAATGTTGTTTTAAAGACGTTAGTTTATTGTGGCCGGCCGAGTTATGGTTATTAAGGGTCCGGCGAGCATTAACGATTAAAAGTAAACATTGCATCGTTTGAATTACATTCGTTCGTACCTGGAGGCAAGGACATTAAATTGCTCGGTATGTGGTCGCAATTTTTCACCAGTTTCAATTAGCTTAAGCAAGTAAAACCGACCCGTTGAGATATAAGGAGTGTAAGATAAATTCGCGGAGTGGGTCGCGAGTCGCATCGCTAATTACATCAGCAGCTGACTTCAGTTAAGTGGCGATATCAATCTTGGCGAGCACATGTGGGAACATGGCTACACTGCTTGAACAAAATACTCGTTTTATGCATGTAATTGGCGGAAAGAGCTCAGAGACCTCATACAATGCACTCATGTCATTAACATAATGTTATTAAGCACGTTGCACTAAGTTATTATTAAAAATTAAGTGCTTGAAACTGTAATTATTTGCGGCAGTATTGAGGTATTATAGTTGTCAACTAAGAATTATGATGTTCATGTTTCTACGATCATTAAGTTTCTAGTCTATTAGCAAAAACAACTTCAGTTTCGTAATTTAAAAATGCTTAGAAAGCTAGTACTTGAAATAACGTACATTTACTGTGTAGGTACATGTTTCTCATCATCCTGATTTGAATCAGGTTTCAAAATAAGGTAACTCTTTAGCAGTTATCATTATCACTTCATTTCTAATGAGATATTAAATTATAATAACGGCTTAGATTACACACATTCAGTCAGATAAGGGGCCGCTTAAGTAATTATATCGGAGATAGGTTTGACTTTATAGCTAGTAGAGGAACAGAATGCTACACGTGGGCTTATTCTAAAGATAACTTGTATCTGTACCGGTCTCGTGTGGCACCTGCGTTACGCCTTATTGACTTTTATAGACGTCCAACGGTTCATTAAACGCGGACGAGGCATCGCATCTATCAGTGTGATCTCGCCTTTACAACGGGTACAGTTACCCGCAGAAAGCTCTCCGTCCGTCTGAACCCGGCTTGAAGTCGGGATGACAGCTGAACATTATTTGCAATTTAAACTGCTTTTGAATTTGATGGATTCTATGAAAGATGAAGATTTAGTGTGTTGGATATGCGAGCGTGTTATGGTCTTCTTGCATCGTGTTCTTAAAAAAAAGATAGTTAACTTTGGTGTTATAGTAGTTTGTTTTAAATGAGTAGTGATTTTAGATAATTTAAAGTAGCATTGATTTTTCGGTTCTTATCATTCTAATTTTAATTTTTTTATATTTGGAAAAAAAACGATATGACATAACTTAAAACACTTATCAGTAAGGTATATAAAACAAAATCAACGTAACCACAATTGTTTTCAAATATTAACAAAGAGGTATGCTATGATGAGGTCTCATCGGTGAGCTAGTAATTATTTACATTCAAGGAAACATTTTATATCGATACAAACTAACAAAGTAGTCACTTACCACAAGATGTATCTAAGTTGCTCAGTACATTAATAACTGTACTTTGAAAAGCATTTTATTTAGCATAAATATATCTATGAAATGTTCATTGTACATCATCTATGGAATTGGTGCCTGATAATAGAATTATTTATAATTATTATTTCATTTTTAGCAACCAAGTCATCAGTTTTTTCATCAGTCACTTTATGAATTAAATTTTTAAATAAAATATGTATATTGAAATAATACAGCGTATCCGCAGTGTGAGCGTTACATCTAAGCGCTACGACTGCTACGCGACTACGCTGCTGCTACGCGCCTACGCGACTGCTACGCACACCCGTTACTGCTACACAACGTCCAATCTACGATTGACAAACGTAGCGTAGTAGTTCATAGCAAAGGCGTGAACATATATAATAAGGGTATAAAATAAATAAAGAATAAGCAGGTGCAAGAAACGTAGCATTATGTAAGTAGGGAGTTAACGGGAGTGACGTGCAATTATTGTTATTTCACACCAACCAGTCCGCCGTATTTACACCTCACAGATTCTTATTATAAAACAATACAGTTTTATTACAAAACCCATGCATTACCGCATCCATCCACACGATTAATTATGAAAGAAAGCCTTAATTAATTGTGCACATAATATTTTTTATGACAACAAACCGCAATGCAATAAAATAATAGATAATATATCAGAGCTCACATTTGTATTTTATTAATTAGTCATATAAAGAATACAAATCAGGGAAAAAATGGTTGCTTGTTCGTTCACAGTTAGTTTATAATAAAGGCAGTAAAAGTCTCCGAAGCGCAAAGTCGTTATGGAAACCTCGTAAAAGAGTGGTGTGCATGATCCCTTATGATGAGATAGGAGTGCGGCGCTGTGTGCTTCAATCCCAATGTTATGATCTCGTTTATATTCAAATGTGCTAGACTCGAGCACACTTTACGACACAGAAAAACAGCAGATTAGCAGTTTATAAATATGAATACAATTATTAAGATATTATCTATATGCAGTTATTTTAAAATCACTTTAGGCATATCATTACGATACTGACATTATTATAAATACTCGTGTAGTTTTGATGTGAGTTGTTAATATATTTGTAATGGAAAGTGTATAAGGAGTTGTGTTGTTTGCATGGCAATTTGTTGATTATAGAGATACCAAGTGCTTAAAATGAATAGTTTTAACCAACATGGTCTATGTTTTCACTTTATTTTGCATCGTTATATTAACATAGGTAATTTGTAGACTCACTCGTAAAGTCTTAAACCGTTTTTCAATTTAAGCGAGGTTAATTAATTTAACGATGACTATCACAGAATTGCTTGCACAGCCTATACTAGATTCTTGAATTATCCGCTGAAATAAAATAAAAACGTGGTCCTAATTTATAACAGCGAGCCCCTACTTAGTGCAATCGTATCACATTTAATGTGGGTATGATTGTGCAAGATATCAGCGAACGTTACGTTACGCTGATGAGATAATTGCGGGCTTGTTGACAGCAAGAAGGCCACTTTACCATTGCGAGAGCTATTAGGTACTCATAATACATATATAAGCGCATTTGCATTGGCAGAGTGTACAGACTACGGAACGGAACTGGCAGCGACTGGATAATGGAGACGCCATTTTTTATAAAATAAGTATATATTATTTCTATCAACGGAAAATTGCAGACTATGTAAGATTGTAACGTAACTTCGTACCATTGCTCGCAAAACAGATGGTCGATGGGGCCGAAACGTTCTAGAGTGGTGACCGCGTACCGGACGACGCATCGTTGGAAGGCCTCCCAACAAGGTGGACCGAGGACCTGGTGAGGGTCGCGGGTAGCCGATGGATGCGAGACGCACGGCACCGGTTGTTATTGCGACGCTTGGGGGAGGGCCTGATATGATGCAGCAGTGGACTGATAAGATGATGATGGTGATGATGATGATGATGATGATGACGATGATGATGATGATGATGATGATGATGATGATCTAAGATTTTAATAAATCTTTATTTGATTATAATTACTTGAGAAACGGAAGAATCACTTTGAATACATTAAATCGAATCCAAATTCAATAGCTTCCAATATATCAGTGCGTTAATGAGAAAAAATAGTTCACAATTTAAAGTGATTTTTTACAATCTTACGGCGTTTGCAATTTTCCGGAGACATGTATATCTTTATTGCAGACCTAATGTCTTCTCTAATAACAAAGTCGCTGTCTGCCTCTATCTTTTTCTCCGCTCATTTCTTCTAAACCCCGCAACGGATTTCATACGGTTTTTACGAATAGAAAGAGTGGTAAACGAGGAAGGCCGGAACGGGTCTGCAGTTAGTTCATTTTAATTTACCTTAAATATTTGTGACAATGCAATGAGCATAACCTTTGGCTGTCAATTTCTGTAAACCTTGACACTCAGCAGTTCCGTCTCCAGCTCCGGCTCCGCTTTCGCGTCTCGGAGTTCTGTGGCCACGTACAAATGATATGTAGAGGATACGATTAAGGCTAGTAGTCAGTAGGTACATCTGGCATGAAGTGCAGTTGTATATTTATGGTAATTACACGGGGTAACATAATGCGATCCTATGATAAATGCTCTGTTAACAAGACCGCGGCTCGGGGTGAGGGAATTAAAATAGTTGCCGGTAATTGAAGTTGATTGAATGTATGCTAATAGTGTGCCCATTCACATTGCAAGCTTGTTTTGCAACTACAAAGTATGTAATAGATTTTCTAACTTCTTATAACAGTGAAGTGAACAATAATACTATTGCGTATCCGAGATACAACTTTAGGTTAAGAAAACGGAAACCGTTCATTACGTTATAGGAGAGTTGAATGGAAAAAACAAGTAAACTTAAAAATCTAGAATGCGTTGAGGATGAATAAGCCATATTATAGTCCAGATAAAGTTCTTTTAATTCACAAATTCAATGAAGCAGTAAATCGAATTCAAACTCTTGATTATAACGCCAAAAAAATGATTTATAAAAAAACATTGAATTAAAAAAAAAATAGTTGACTAGCCGTGTCGACAGTAGTGTGAATAACTTGATTAAAAAATCAACACCGACATTAGAAGCAGTAAAACAGCAATCAACAACCAAGATTTTTATTCAAAACGGATGTCATCCTATCATGGCTGATGATAAACTATAGCGTCATAAAACTCAGATACAAATAAAGTTATAGCTTCATTAGTTTTAGCTATAAAGTCTAAGTGAAATTTGATTATACTATTGCAAATAAACAGCCACGATGTTTCCTCAATAAATGATGTTAAATTGTAGTTAAGGATGAATGAAAATCTGTCTTAAATTCTTGAATGAAAGATACAAATTGGCTTGGAGATTGGAGCTGTGTAGAAGGACGAGCCGAGCTGGTCATTAGCGAAATGAAGCCATTGGGAGCGTGTAAAACAGTTAATTACGACGGCGTAATCTCGAGCGAGGTGGCGCTCGAGATACTTGCCCGAGATTATAATGAACACGGATAATGACGGAATGTCTACCCTCTCTCGACTAATGACGGAGCGGGATCGAGTTTCGAACACTCAAATCTAACTTCATTTAAAGTTCGTAATTGCTATAGATTTGCACGTTCTAAAGTGTTGTGTGAATTAACAAGGAAGCACCATTCATTATTTTGAGTATGTGGTCTGATAGGAATATTTTTTATTTACCGATTTATCAAACATATAAACACTGATTGGTAGATTCAATATTCGAATTCTCCATATAAAATCTGATAACCAGTATTTTTAAGCTAAACATAATAATATGGTACTTACATCACAAAAAATGTTTGAGGTAGATCCAGGCCAGCTTTGTTTTTAAGAAATCAAACTTTTAGCTTTGACCTATGTTCAAAGTTTGTTTATGGTTGCACGAAAGTTCTCGAAGTCTGTCCCGAGGGAGTGTTGAGTCGATTAACCAAAAATATCGCGGGCAATTAAAAAAAACTCGTCCTAAGGTACCTGGGTGTTCGTGTCGATTTCATTACACTTAATAACACTTGAACGTTTCATGTAAATCGAGTCTGAGCATGGTTCGGTAACGTATACCGTCTGTAGGTTGGTGATAATGACGCCGACCTATCACGTAGTGATGGTCAGTTCGATGTTGGATGTAGCATATAATCGGCGCCGGCGACGCCCTGTCTACGGTACCCGCACACGCACATCGTAGGATGGTAGTACAACGTGCGTGATATAGTAGTCCTTGCCTCAGATATCGCAGTAAAACCAATGATTTATTTATTACTACTAGCTTCTGCCAGCATACCCCAAGGGAATATATAACGGGATAAAAAAGCCCATGTGCTATTGCAGACTATAATCTTTCTCTGAGCCAAATTTCATCCAGATACGTTCATCCATTCTGGCGTGATTGAGCAACAAACATACATACATCCATCCAAATTTTCGCATGATTAATAGTAGTAGTAGTACTATTATTAATGTGTATTTATTATAGTTACGTATAGGTACGCGTGTTACCTAGGCTTCTTTTTTATGGGGCCCTTTCAGAGAGCGGTTCAGTATCGCGTCTATAGTTTATATATGTCACCGGAAAATTGCAGACTCCGTAAGATTGTAATAAATCTTTATTAGATTACAATTTCCCGATATTTATGACAAAATTGTTTTGTTTACAATAAAACCCATCCAAGTTCAATAGTTTCCAATATATCTGTTTATTATTAAGAAAAAATAGTTTTCAATTTCACGCGGTATTTTACAATCTTACGGCGTTTGCAATTTTCCGGTGACATATATAGGTAATTGAGTAAAATCTTAACAGACCAACAATTACAGTAGTCTAGTACGAGCATGTACATAGTACGTGACACGCGAGTACATCGTGTTGAGCATGAGAAATTGTTTAATTGTACATTAACCGCTGATTTATCGCCACATCCACAATAGTTAGTTCATCTCAACGAATTTCCCATTGGATATGTCTTGATTACAATTTCACGTTTTTGCTTATGTGAAATTCATTTGATGTAGCTTAGAAATTGCTTATTGCATCGTTTATCACGCACCGTGTCGCTGCGACTACACAGTAGATACAGATACTAAGATCGCTGTATGAAGTTATGGATCTTATCTTACACTGTTATAAAAACATAAATCTATGGTTTGTTAAGTGTTGCTGCATACCAAATAACACTAACCTATTTCAAGTTTTATTGATGTTGTAAAGTTATATTGGGTCATTCGGTGTTTTAATATTTAGGCGGGAGTCACACCGTTGGATTTGTGGTGTAGTGCCGTTGTTTACGAGGGCGAATGTTGCACATCGGCCATTGTGTACCAGCTTTATGGCCAGTCAGGGGTTCCGGCGGAAGTGTCGTAAACCCGACTTCATAGTCAGATTCCAACGATAATAATTAAAGGGCACCTTGTTAATGTTAACCGATCTATAATTGCCGACTGATATTAATTAGCTTTATATTGGCACATGACTTATAAAATTATAACGTCAAAAGAGCACGAGGGCGATTCGCTTGAAAAACTGTTTTATTATTGAGGTTTTCATAATATTTTTTACAAAACTAGAAACTGTGAACAGTTTTAACTGTTCGTAGGGCTTATTTTTTAGAATAAATAACAACCATAAAGCTTATTATAATTCCTCTTTAATTCTTTTCATAAATAGTAAATATACTTTACGAATAACGTAAAAAAAAATAACTTTAAATTACGACAATAATATCAAAAGAAAGTAAGTTTCCTTTCTTTGTTAGTCGTACACAGGACTGCAATTTGTTTACTTATATGCGTAAAATAACAAAAAAAGGTGAACACATATGTAACTTGTCACTAAGATAGATAGAAGTACCAAACTAATTAAATGAAAGAAATTCATTTTCTTTTAATAAATTAGATACTTCTATCTATCTTAGTGACAAGTTACTTATGTATTGTTTTCACCTATCTTTCTGACATCAATCTGTAAAAAAAAAAATTAAATGAATGGTTGGTTATTATTATATAAGGCACTAAATATTTGTTGGATAAAATTATTACTCGTACCAACCCCACCAACCGTTAATTTCATATTTATTCTTCAAAACTAAATTCGTTTGTATGGGGTTATATTTAGGGGTCTCTCAATAAAATAACGCGTAGCCAGCTGATCAGGCTACGGTGTAATAAAAGTTTAATGTGGCCTCTTAAATCATTGCTACGTACACCTTAACACCTTGCACTCTTGAAATAACTCAGATATTGAACACGCTGTAGCTACAAGCACTAAATCGGGTAAGTTATAGAATTACTAGTTTACATTTTTTTTATTATTATTTTTTATTGAAATGGTTTAAAATGTAGAAAACTGAGTAGGTATATGTGCAATGTAACATTTATTTTTACGTAATAAAAAAATCTCAACATGTTTAATTTATTATGAATTTCCTATTCATATTTTAATGTGGTGCTAAGTGAGAAATACGTAAACCCAGCGTGAACTGATTTACACAAATAACTCCAGATTAGTTAAGAATTTCACGCTCCCACTTAATGCTTTACTTATTGTTAATTATCGTGTGTTAAACAATAAAACATTTCTCGCATAACTACAATCTGGACGCAAAAACAAAGAAGAATTTTTAATTAGCAAAGCGTTTCCCTGTAGCCGGCGCCCCGCCGCGCGGCTACTTTATACACATTGCTTTGAGGTCGTTAACAAAACGTCACTTTTCACAATATTTATGTCTCCATTATTTTTCATGTATAACGACATCGTAAAGTAAAACTTTCTTAATCTGTCAGTGTCAATATATTTACTTCATCGGCGGTATAGGAATCTGATTCATCACCTCACAGCTCTCAAATCTCACGCTCCATATTTCAAAATATAAACTCAGTGGAGTATTTACACTTTTGTTTTTATCTTTAGAAATCATCGAGACATAAAAAAGTGAGAAAACATATCGTCGTACAGAGCTACGCTAAGGGATTGGTAGCCAACAAAAGGAAGACATAAACCGAGATCGTATGACTAGATAGATATACTTGAGGGCCCTCCCGACACTTTACAAAAGTAATAAAATGAGAGTTCCATTTCGCACGATTACCCGGGAGACGACAAAACATGTCAAGTGTCAATTTGTATAATTTACACAGGAATTAAAATGGCGGTTTGACAGATGACACTTCGTGTGGCTCTCTCAGTCTCGGTCGGTGGCGACGCTTGATGCGGGCCTCTTAACCTGTTGATTTTTTCCATTCTACTTTTATTCATTTTCACACGAGGTTGTATAGTAACAAGATATTTTGTTTTAAATAGCAAGATTAGCGTTGCGAGTGACGCGTGGCGGCGACGACGCGCGACATAACGAGACGCGTAAGCGACAGACAGCTGACACGCGCCACGCGACACACGCACTACATCGCGTACCAATGTTATACACCATTCGCTGATAGGTTTCGTATTACCGAACACTTTCCTTACAGTAAACTAATTATTTTTGTATATGAACACGAATACATGTGCATAAAAAGAAATTAATGACAATTAATGACAAAACGCTTTCTTCTTATTTTATATAATTTCAAAATTAATGCCTTTTCAGCATTTTTAAGTAGGACATGTTTAATTGCGTAATTGCAAAATTAATGAACGGGAATATGTATAAATTGAAAGTTGTAATAAACATATAAACACGGTGTCGATGACCCACGTTGCGTGCGAACTCGCTCTGTATGACTGGATGACATTTCATGAAAACCAGTCATGTTTCTATTCAACTCATAAATACATACATACATATATATCTAACAACTTATTGTAAATGATTAGATATTGGATAGATATAAATTACCTACGCAATGCCTTCGCCGTTTCTAAATAAGATCTATTAGATATTCGTTAGTTGTTCGATGCCAGCATTCATGTCTTATTAATAGTTTACTTGATTGAATATGACGTTTATAAATGGTGTGGAATATTTCAATATTATCTAATTTCCCACAATGCTGATTGTTTAGTCGGTTAGTCCTTTATGACAGTGCTATGCAATGCTAATGTGATTGCGAAACTGAAGGCAGCCGTTGTAAACGCCGTCCTTATATAAATGGTGCATCTTTAAATAGAATTATTTGAATTATGTTATCTGTATCTAGAAACATGTTACGCAATTAGCAGAAAATAAGGATGTTTTTTTTATTATAACTAGTGGGGTCGGACTACTACTACGCTGCCTAGAACGACAATCTATAAGCGGAAAGAAAATTACAGACAATATGACAACCTTCTGTTCTTACTAAAATTGGACAGCTCATTCTTATTGAGTATGAAAAATATGTCATTATAGCAGGATATTGTAACAGCAAATTGTATGTCTCCAAAAATGTCTGTAAACGAACAAGTTCTTTAAAGAGCCAGCCATTTAGATAAGGCAAACGGAGTGTGAAGACTCAAAAGTTCAAAGTTTGTGTTATAATGATTTTATCGTCCATAATGATACCACCCATTGATTTGACTACGACATGTAGTGGAATAACCACCTTATGATAGGTGTATAACGGAACCAAACACTTCTATAATATGGAAGAAATGTTATCGCGATGGCACGGAAACGTGATATTTGATCGGAATGCTTATTCGTACGATGTGTTCTTTAAATTTAAATAGTTATTTGTGGAAGAATTTCCTGCATTTAATTATAAGTTAAATATTTGTTGGTTATTGTTAGTACTCAGGCGATGTCAGAGATAATTGCTATCACAATATCTAGGTATGCCTACCAGGTTGCGATTCAATTATGGTGGCAAAAGGTGTGGGGACATTGGTTGAAGTAGGTAGGAGGCACGTCTAGATATTTTTTTTAATTAAACTAGGTATTCCTGTAAACAAACAATGCCTAGAACATTACAGTAGTTAGGCCATTTATTACTTTAGCCGTTGACAGTTTTGTTTTATTTTGTATCTCGGTATCAATTTCACAAGTCATATTTTTTTCTACGTTTACGAAACCCGATATTTTATAATAATATCTAAAGCTTCACGAGAGCGAAAGTGGATTAATAACCGAAAGGTATAAATAACATAATTTTTAGTAACATTATAGCATGACCATTTTCAAATTTCATATTTGAATCCGTTCGCATCCATAACCATTGAATATACCTATTGTTTTCACCTGCTCAGACGTTTGTAATTTTTTACTTAATATACTTACTAGTATATAGTTATATGTTTTAAATATATAGTAACATTTCATCAATATAATTCCCAGTAAATTGACCATTTTATCTTCAGCCTACCTACCTTCCTTGAGGGCGTGCAATTTTCAGCTTTAGATTAAAAAAGAAATACAAAGAAGAAGATGTTGTCATTTTGGTTGATCACCTAATCTTGTGACTTTTACCGTGTGCAACTTACAGCATCTGGAATGAGAGGTTCAATGATAGAACAACAGTAAGAAATACATAAATCGTAAAGCAATAGGGTCAATGCCAACACAAAACATGAAATATTTATACCGCTGCCTGGCTTTTCATGGTTAAATGCCAAGTTATTAGTTTAGTTCGACATCCAGTAAAACAGTTACAGGTGAATCAATATATTATTCAAAGCACTGGAAATACTGCAGTAGCAAAGGCCAAATATGAAATAATACATCCACTGAAATACTACACAATTCTAGACATCTAAAGATGGTCCAAGATAAATACCCATTTCAATGCTCACGCAACGCGTGGAACAAACATATTAATTTGAAATAACAGTTGACAATTAATACCGAGGACTTATTACCAGAAAGGAGGCACAAACAATAAAATTGTATTTATTTACCGAGCAATTACAATAAAGGTCACACTCACGTAATAAATAACGCAGTAATCTGATTATCTTGCGTTTGCGCATAGTTTGTAATCAAGTGATCATAATAACATGGTGTCTTGTCTGCTTACAACTTAATTATCTCTACTTTAGGTTAATCGCTAATGGATATGTATAAGTGATTCCCTATCTTCAACTGGCCATTGCGTATTCATAGCTGAAATAATGGATACACCAGCTGTTGTGATCTTGTATTCCATTTTGTTTAGAATTGAAGGGACACTATCTCCAATCTTGTATTTTTATCGACATTAGCTAATCTTGTCATTTTTATAGAATTACAAATCCACGCAGAGCAAAAGGAAGTCTATGAAATTGCTTTTTACGTTATTATTCACTTAAAACGTAAGTACAAAAGTAAAACTCTTGAACAGACGCGTCGCCGTCGTGAGTGTCGTGACTCATTATATTTATATTATTATATATTTTTTGTCAACTACACACAATACATTTCAATTGTTCTTGAAACCACTTTTATTTTCTGCAAACAAACAATGACGACAGAAGTAGAAAACGGGGACATATTCAGTAATATTCCGACATATTCGCGCCTCGCTCCGGATGCGGTAATATATAATAGTTCCAGTCAATCAGCTGAAATTAGCCTTCTTTCATGCGTACCTTGTCATATACTTGCGGTTTCTTACCGCAAACAAAAAACATTCAAACACGAGACCAAGAATTTCTTTGACAATAATTCAACATAATTAAATTTAATTTTATATTATCATGGACTAGTTTATTTCCACATTTTACAAGATCTACGAACGATTTCTGGCTATTAAAATTTTACGCGGTTAACTTTATCTAATATGGGTTTATCTAATAAGGGTAATGAATTCAAAGCTAGAAGTCGACACGGAATATTCATTAATATCAGCTCTAGATGAGCTATATTATGTGGGAAAACCGATAATTCCCACGTCAAAGACTAGTTTTATTATGAATGTGTAATATCCTGTAGAGACATTCTACACTGACTGATTTTGACTATTCTTGCGATGATCTAACTGTTATTTATATACACAGTAATTGTGTCAAAAGTTCTCGCTTTTGTCTGTATACATACATTCAATTGGGTATTTTGTTAAGCTTATCCGAGGGCATCGCGGACCGACGTTTATTAATGAATTATGTAAATGCGAGAGACCGACGCGGACGCTCTGCCGACGCCGACCATACTTCCAACTTTATTACTCGCGAAATGCGCCATTAATATAGATCGTTACCTCGCTCTCTGCAGACCCCTTTAATTGTTAACTTTGCCTTTCTTATTAATAAGTTAAGACGTTACGTCATATGCTTTTTATGATTCTGTTTTAGTATCTACATAAATAGCTGATCAGAATTCTAACACATTTGCGAACATTGTAACTTCAGGTAATTACAGTTAACTGTTGAAGCTACATATTACATGACATTAACAAGTTGTACCTAATTATGAGCTGAAAGGTCACAAGAGACCTTGAAGGTTAAGTATCCTTTGAAGTACAATGTAAAACAAACTTTATTCCCATCTGCTCAGAGTCCAATGATATGTCCAATGAAAAGAAAAAGCTGCTAGATAGTTAGTTACCTACTTTTCATAACTCAATCAACATCAAAGCCCACGTTGTTCAAGATATCACAGAACGACTCAGTGGATGTGGCAGTTGCGCATACTTTGCACTAGTACCTACTTGATTTTTATTCAATGCCGACTCAATCTCGAAGCTGTTTTTGTCTAGTAATGGTCGCTTAAAACTCCGGATGTATGATTAATATGACTTTAAAATATTATAATAATATAATATAATATCTTGGGACAACTCACACACGGTCATCCGATCCCAAACTAGGCAGAGCCTGTGCTATGGCAACCAGACAACTGATAAACATACTTATATATTTATAATTACATACATATTATAGACAAATTACACATTTATAATGGCAGTTCCTTTTTTATAAAGAAGTAAAGCAAACGGGTATTTATTCTTCGTTATTTTTTTAATAACTTGATGAAAAGTGCTGATAAAGACACGCTGTATATTGTTTGTAGTCAAGACGTCTACTACATTAGACAGCTGATGGAAACAAAAACTCACTGACCCCGATTACCTACTGCATGAAGTTATTAAGGAGGTAAAAAACCGATTATTATTGGAGGTGCATGTGACGCAATTGGCGGCCGCGATCGATTGTTATCCGTGATGGATGCGCCTCATTACAGGCGCGCGCTGGGTGGCTCCACCGTCGTCCACCTAACGACGCGAGACTCCTCTCATTTTCAAACCTGACCACTGATCCCATCGATATGACACTACCATTCCTAACACACCTCAATACCATTTATTTATGACCAGCGCTTAACTCGCGCCTTGCGACCTACTTTAATACTGCTCCCTTCAAGTTTTATTGACTACTCTCATACCTCGTCGTTAGATAATATAACACTTACCTCGAAGTTCGGTTTGACATCATGTTTTATGACTGCTATTAATTCATTCTTTCACTCCTGGATTTTATTGCTCGCATTCCACAAATTCCTACCAGCAATAACGAATAGAAGTTTTTTTTTAATTCACCGTAGCTCGACGACGAAGACGATGTGACGTTATATCGCATTATAGCTGACAGGCAAATTGTTAGTTGACAGTTATGTAATCTGACAGGCCCCTGACTACTTGTTTAGGCTTCGAAATTACAAAAGTGCCGTTTAAATTTTATAAAAAATATAATATGAAAGACTACATCATAAATAAACGATGTTGAGATGCTATCAGTTCTTGGCCGGCAGGAAGCGCTTCGGCCCATTTAGGGGTGCATTAAAATCGAATACATCATATTTGTTTGATTTCCTAGTTCGCGTTTCACCCTGTAATTATACAAGTCACCGTCCGTGGCCGGATCTCTGCTGGTTTTTGTTAAGATGCATTAATCATCTTTTTTTATTGCGAGCATGTGTTTTGGTCTCGTAAAACACTTTCGGGGATTATAAGCTTTTTGTATTCGTAATGTCTAATTTAGTTTTCGGGCGGTTCTTATGAGGTCATTAGTGCGGTGAGGTCCGTTTCGTCATCCCCTTCGGAAATTTATGGTTAAAAGTTGTGTTTTAACGTGGGTTTAATTTGTCGCAATATTAATAAAATTTCTTCAGAAACATTTAAACTTAATGAATTGCATAAAATTTGACATAAGTTATTTTGAATGGTGGCAGTTAATAATAGTGAGTGTTTTGTTGGGGTTACCAGGCGCATGTTCCCGACGGTGCGAGTGTCGTTCGCGGGCTGCCGCGCGGAGGCGCGCTACGCCGTGCTGTTGGATGTGGTGCCGGTGGACGGCAAGCGCTACCGCTACGCCTACCATCGCTCCTCCTGGCTGGTGGCCGGCAAGGCGGACCCGCCCGCGCCCGCGCGCCTCTACCCGCACCCCGACTCGCCCTTCTCCGGCGACCAGTTGCGCAAGCAGGTCGTCTCCTTCGAGAAGGTCAAGCTTACCAACAATGAGATGGACAAGAATGGACAGGTGAGCAGCTTACATGCAGTTGTCACAAAATAATTATTATGTCAAAACCTTTTCGTTAATCATAGCGATAGACAAATAGAGACGCGGCTCTATTAGAAATGAGTGATTGATGATGTGTGTGACGTGTGGTACTGGCCTCTGATTATAATCATAATTTGATTCAATAGGTTGTTAGAGTTGTAATTTATAAACAACAAAGTGAAACGTATCGGTTTCGAGGGAGAGTGCAGCGCTAAGAACAAGGTGATAAAGCGGCCGAGCCTGAATGAGCTATAAAGTGTTGACGTAAAACGGTTGATTTACGTGCGGCCCGGGTGTCGCCGCGGGCTAACGAGCGCAGCTCGGCTCGGCCAGTGTGTGTACCATCTAAACGTTTCACAAGTGATATACATTCATGTCATTCTAATTACACAAATCGTGTCTTTGGCACTACAATTTTAACTGTATTCCTGAGTAGCCTCGGTTCTGCTCCAGAAAGTAACTAATGGCTGTTAGTGTTATTACTGGCGTGGTGCGGCGGCTACGGGTTAGCCGAGTGCGTGCGCCACTGCAAATCGAGGTTTATAAATTATCCGTCAACATTTAATTATACACTGGCCACCTTTGCAATTCAATGTAAAGATGGCTTTAATGATATGTTCGTTCAAATTGTACGGGTACTTATATAATTTGGTAGGCTTTAATTAAATACAGAATCCGAATGATTGATGTCACTGATTCATTCATAAAAATATTGTAGAAAGAAACAAAAATAACATAATAAAGTGAAACAGAAATGAAGAGAACATTCAATAACCTGTAAACGCTTCCTGCATTTCACACATCCTTTGAGATGGCGTCGTGACACGTGGACCACTTCCTCGTGCGTGTGGCAATTTGTAGAATTACTGGCAAAGTGTTGTGCGGGCGACACCTCGGGCGCCGGGGACGCCGGGGACGTCGGGGAGAGTGTAATGAGTGCGTTGCTGGCAACAAATTAGTCGCACATGTCGCGCCGCGTCAGCCGGCACCTCGCCGCTACTTACCTCCGCGGCGCAGGTGCGCAGCGCGCAAGCAAATGTCACGACTACACACCACCAGCCTGCCCAGACCCGCACACCCACCTGCCACACTGCAGCCCGCAGATCTCGTCCACTGGCCGCAATATTTACTTAACATAGGTTACTCAGGAATATGACAGTTATGAAGAGTGCGATAGCACTGCGATACTATCGCGATTGTAAATTGATTTTCAACTGATGAGAGTGAACTTTAAATTAGTTGTTTGTTATTGTCATAGTTTTATTGTATTAGTTATTCATAACACGATCTACATAAAACGTATGTAGATCGTGTTATGAATAACTTATAACTTAGACTTGTTAGGTATTTATGTCTTGTAATTGTATAAACAAGCAGGTGTCCAGTAACTTTACAATATCTTAGTTTATTGCCAGACTACAAATTTTAATTAAGTAATTGCTTGATGAGGCAAACTAGATGAAGGGTCACCTTCGTTTTGCCTTCAGAGTCATGGAATGTTAGATGCATCTTATCGGTTTTTTTAAAATCTACCATGATTAAGTACTTCTTTGGAAAAGGTTTATATTTGCAGAAGTGGATAGGCCTTAATGGATTGTGCCTTTAATAGCCATTCAATTATAAAATAATAAATAATGAGACGCTTAATGTTTACCTATAGTTAACAGAACTTAACAGAAATTAAATTTCCAATCACGGTGTTCCAGAAAATTACTTTCCAGTACCTTAATCCAGTTTTCCCATCGAGACCATAAGATCTTATAAATCGTTCAGGCCTAAATGTCCGTATTTCTTCCATCTTAAACAATAGTATGTAATTGAACAATGGTAGGTTACGTTACGCACTCAAGTTTAGTCGGCGGAGGGCGCCGGGGCGCCCGGACGGAACCGAGGGGCGTGGCGCTATGATGGATGGCCCGGCTCTCACCAAAACACACCTAATTGGCTTTCCCATAGTAGACCGATGGCTATCGGGCTCGTATCGTGGACTTATTTAATTAAATAACTTATTTTAATATACATAATGTGCTCAAGCAGGCGAAGTCGGGAGTTCAAGGTTGTATTAAATAAATTTGGGGGTTTTAAGTGAGCTGGATGCATAGGTACTTTTATCATAGGTAGGTTACCTGGTCATAGGTAGGTACCTACTCGGTACGTCTAGTTTTATTAATGCTATAGCGCTAACTACCCAAATAGACGGATTATAATTATTATTCGGCTGCTTTCAATTTATTCTGCAAGGACGCTAAATTAACATGAATAATTTTCACATCAATTACAAAGACTTTAAAAATAGGATTTCCCTGATTCCAAAAATTTGCATTTCAAATAATTTCATCAACAATTAAAATAAAGTGTAAGAATTTATATCAAAGCGGAAGATTTAACTAATTACGAAATGCTTTATATTTAAAAAGAATTTTATACTGAGTCACTTGCATTATAATATGACCAAGTCACCATAAATATTAATAGACTCGAGCTACCGGCATTACACGAAACTAGAGTTTTCCCTCAATAAATCTAAGCTTATATTATTCCGCTCGAAGAAACAGCTAAATACACGAAAATATTTATAAATAAAACTTCTAATTAGCAATATATTATCAGAAACGGAACTGGAATTGCTGAGTCGTTAACATCGGTAACAATGTACTGGCCACGCAACTCGACACGGCGGTTCGTGTCCACTCACCTAATTGTGGAACAAAAACTCCATGGAACCGACGAATTAATCATCAGCCGCCGCTTTACTGCCTGTACTCGAAATAATAAAATAAATGCTGCATTCACGACTCTTGTAGCTGTAACCCTGAAATGCTGAGTTGTATTGTGTCCAGTTGCGTGTACTACGCAGTCGCTTGTCGTTTTTGTTTTCTCTAAGGAACACTCCGCTATGAAAAATGTGCGTTCTTTTACACCTTCTTGTGGACAAAACTAATGTTACGTTTACTGTACGTTATTTACAAAGGGAACAATACTATCTGATCCTTTTGACAAAGCTTTTCTAATTATAACAATCCAACTGCTGAATTCCACACAACTTTAAAAGCACAACTTTCAAGTTAATTTTCTCATCCGTTCATAAAGTAGGAGACCTTTGTGAATGTTTGTAGGGTTTATTTAAAAGCTTGGTATAATCGTGTGTCGGAATGAGGTCAGATTATTAGAATTCATGAGAACGGTCACACGAAAGCGTGGCGACTGCGGCGAGTAGCGATGACGGATCGCGATTGTACGAGCGGGCCCGGCCCGAGCCGATATGCCCCCGGTCACAAAGACCTCCCAACGACACTGCCGTGTTAAATCCGTAAATCTTGATGTAATATATTTTACTTTCTCATAGTTGTGTGTATTAATCTCAGTATGAATGAGCGGCTTTATTTTATTTTCTGTTTTATAAGATTTTAAATAAATACTCGTATCTTAGTGTGATTACTTTTAGATTTGTAACTGTAGGTAGGTAGACTAGTAACGTTAACCGTAGTGGGTAAACAAATCAGTCGCGCTGGGTTTTTATTCGTGCTGTTCTTATATTTTGCGTAGACCCCGCGCAAGTACTGCGTAGACCCAGCGTAGACCAAGGGTAGAACCTTCTCAGGCTTTGCGAGACTGCTTTGTTTTGTTTTTTTTCCAGTTATGCCAGTAAGATATATGTATGTAATCATATTTTGAAACCAATTTATCGGGTATGTGTATTACTTCTGTTACACCTATAAACTTGTAAACTAGAAACAAAAGGAACATGCAAATATTTTATATTCGTTGGCAATAAAAAAGAATTATAACTTGCTAGAATGATTTACTATTACCTACATTATGGTAATAATAGCTGGAGGTGTCGGGAATTATTTACGATTAATAGTAATTGTTAAAAGCGTGTAGCTACACTAGTTACGCACTTCCTTCGTGTAGAAAAGTGCATCAACGATATTTAAAGAAATACAAATGCGTCTACAGGGTGACTTTTCATAAATTCATTTATTGACAGTATTTTAGGGGGTGACTGGATCCAAAAATAAAAAAACCACTTTTACTATATCATACTTTTACTATGAACAACTTTTTCAAGGGTGTGAAATTTGCAAATAGTAGTACATAAAAACAGCTAGTCAGTAGTTCTATCTATTCAGATTAAATATAGTCACATCACATACAATAAACATAATAGGATCAATATGCATGATTAAAGGACTAATGCACAAGAAAGGGGTTTGAACATTTTTGTATGGGAGCGGTAATAGCCACCCGCCGCCATTTTGATGCAGTACATTAATGATAATATGCGGTAGATTGTAGGCAAATAATAGATTCTGCCTTGATTTAGCTGTATATAGTGCTCACTATATATCTGTATATCTAATATTTACCATAATCTCACTGTTTTATGAAATATGCAGTGAAATTATTATTTATATTTGCGAGAATAACTATGCATATTTTTATGTTCGTGTAACTCGACAAAATGTTGCCAAAATCTGATAATTTTTTTCATGATTTCAGGGTTGGCCTTAAAAATTGAACATATACATGAATATTCTTACCTTCTCATTTTGCCTATAGATTTAAAGTCACCCTGTACCAATTACTTGGAGCTATGAAACATAGCAACTGTTGGCTTGGAAGATTTATTGCTAAGACATATAATGGAAACCTTATCTATTTCGTTATTCAATACACTTTATTTTTGCGGGAAAATAAACAGCTGATAGGTTACCTAAGGGCAGATTTTTCAATCTTCAGTTAACTTTTTCCTTAGGAATAAAAATAGCGGTTTGATAACTTTTGTAAAGAAAATATGGCAAACCGTTATGAGTATGTTAATTCTTGAAACAAAAGTTATCATCATTGAAAAATCAGGCCCAAGTCACCCTAAGCTCAATATTTTATGCTTCCCAAAATTTTGAAGAAAAATAATAATTATTAATGTTTTAAAAATATGTTTTGTGTACAATAATGATTAGGATTCAAGGTTAATAGTAGGAAACGAAGGGAAAATTAATGAATTTATGTAAATTGCTAGTTCAGTTCGTGGTCCACTCGGAACACGAGTTGTGATGATTAATGAACTGCTTTTTGGTCGTTTACTTAAATAATGAGATTACAACTTTATGCTTCACAACTTTTAGAAATATAATACACATGGCAATTATTAATTAAGGAGCCTTCTGAAATAGTCTACCAAAAATTACAACAATAAATTCCGATTTTTGAATTGATTAATGTGAATTGATTGGCCATCACCGGGAATTTAGAATCTAGATATAAGTAATAATTTATTAAACCGATAAAATCTTTACTGCATAGATAACGAATTAACAATGTCTCCGCCATAAATTAAAAGCTTTTAATTCCATACAAAATTCGCGATAAAGTTTACGAATAAAAAAACTTTGTTTACGTTATAAAACTACTTTTACAAAATTACTGTTGATTACATAAACAGATCCTTGATAAAATTTCCGTAATTTATTTATGTGGTAATGAAAGTCTGGAACATTAAATGTCAAAGTGGCGAGGGTATTTTATGACGAACTAATGCTGTGTGATATCAGTTGTCATTGTGAGCACCCGCGGCGCCTGTCACCCGCAGGCAATGTGCTGCTTCGAGCGCCCAAGAGCTCACAAGGCTTGGTGCACACTTGACCAGCCCCCACTTCCACTGTCACCACTCGTACAGTCTGTAACCCACCTAGCCCTGGGGCTAGGGGCACACACACCCTATTCACAATATAATCACTGCAATTTATTCCATTTACTCGGAATTATGTCGTTAGGGCTTATTTATTTTATGCAACATTCGACTCAAGTAGGTCAAGCAATTATATTGCGTTTAAGATGTGTGCATAGTAGTGTTTACCTCCTTTATTACACGCTTTTTCACGTAAAACAAGGTGATTTGATAACGTATGTGCAGAGCATCGATGGCTGTGCTTTGTTTCACTTTTCAGCCTGAGAGTGGACAGTGAGACGATAATGGCGGTCATTAGCCAAAAAGCCGCCGTCATTAACAGGGATGTCGGTTGTCGCTGGACTTTGTTGGCAGGGCTGCTCACATCGGCAGCGCACGCGTATCGCACCAATATCCGCGAAATACTTTCATTAATAATCCCCATTTAATTTATAGCGGCGTCCGGGCCGTTGTATGAATATACAAGCCAATAAAATTTAATAAAACGCTCACCACGCCGCCCGCGCCGCCCGGCGACCGCTCGTCTTAATGAACAGCGACAAACATCAATTCTTGACGATCATTTGCGTTTTTTTAATTACTGTTGATATTTTCACGTCGTTAACGTATTTTGAAATAAGGCGATTATAAAACAAACAAGCTAGACAGGTGAGTCGAGGAGGTAGTGAATATGAGTTTAGGTGTAATATAAATTAATAAGTTATTCGGCGTCGGCGGGGCTCCCGCGGCGCGCGCGCGCTCGTGTGGAGGTACCTTACACCGGTAATTATTATACACCTTGGGCCGCTAACCGTCTCCGCGCCCGCACTCACTCGTTAAACAGTGCGACTAATTTTACTATAACTATTATTAATATTTTAATCTTCTCTCATCTACATATAAGTGGTATTTCGTAATGTTCCTAATTAAACACATCATAATTATGCATAAGCTGTAAACTGCTTACAGCTACGCAGGGTATACGCACTGAGCTGTATAGCTATGTATAATGACTGGTATAAAAAGTTAGAAATACCAGCGCCCTTCCAATGTAATAAATATATCAGCACGCTTATCATCTTGTGACATCTAACCGCATGGACGCCGGACAGGCTATACAATCGTACTCATAAAACTTTCATAACGTAAGTGACACTGACATAACTATCAATTTTATAGATAAATCTTAAAAATCAACTGCATTACAAAACACTACTTATTTGTCAAACTTGTATGAGAACAGTTTTGCTATAGTGTAAGATGGTAAGAAAGGAATTTTCTGTAGATATTTAGATTTTGAGGTAATTATTCTACAATCAAATAACAAAGTCAAGTCTTGCCGTGTATATGTCACAGCCAACTAGCTTAATCAGCCATTGTATTGACAGCCCAGCCTTTTCATTGAACTGCGCCGTTTAATCAGCAACATAAGTGACATGGGCATGGGCAAGTCATTAAACCATATTGCACCAAAATTGTCCCTTAGGTAGTTGAAAAATCAGCGCAGTGAAATGAAAAGGCTAGGCAAGCAATTAAACGACTGATTAAGCTATTTGGCTGCGACATATATACAACAGAGCTCAAAATAGATATCCCTATTCTAGACCTGTAACAAGCTATAACAAGAACGGCGTAATGAAGCCCGTATAAAAGTAATGTAAACTGGAAATGATTCTAGAAAATTGACACAAGATAATTTGATGGAACATCTCTTAACAAGGCGAAACCACATGTTAGCCAGTCAACTTCTGATATCTCATCGTAATTATCCTCAGCTTATGAAAACACGGCGAAGTAAGTTGATTGCGTCCAATTATTGCGAAGTGGGGGCTTTCATTGTTACAGCTCACATGCAATTAGTGAGAGGAATCGTCTGAGCTTCGGCTTGATCGCTCCCGTTTCGTATGGGAAACGAAAAAAAGGGTTTAGCCGCAACTTAATCGGTATAATCGGTGTTTATATAGTAGGAGAGAGAAATTACAGAATATATTTTGCAGCAGCCCGCCAAACACTTTCAATGCACCTCAGTGCTACTTCTGTGAACCTCATGTTCACAGAAGTAGCACTGAGGTGCATTGAAAGTGTTTATAGACGAATTTATTGTTGTTTTTGTTCATATTATGTTAGGAATATGTAGGTACGTATACCGTTGTAGTGGTAATATCGCATTGGCGCATTATAGCTGTTAATTACGAAATTTTAAATTTAAAAAAATACTGCTTGCTTTTTCCAGCGGCCTCGCCCGCTAAAGTTTTACTACGGGAAACTTATTACCGGGATGAAATTAAAATTCTACCTAAATCCTAATCCAGGAGTTCCTGGATAAATAATATGTATTTACATCTGCACCGTTCGATCTTCGAGTTTAAGCGATGCTTTGCCAGGATCGGTCCGTAGTTAGGTGACCACTCATTCCAAACCGAGACTCTTTCGTGTCTCGGAAGGCATGTTCAGCCGTTGGCCCCGCCCGCCGGTTAATTGGAAGATCTTTGACAATGGTTACAGATAGTCAGAATTTAAGACAGAACACCTGACACTAGTCTTGCCGAGGGATATTGTAGTTATACCCAGTAACTGGGTTGTTGAGCAAGATAGGCCGTCGCTCTACGTAAAATACTGGTATTCAGCTGAATCCGGTTTCACTGGAAGCTGACCCTAATGTAGTTGGGAAAAAGCACATAGATTGTCCTAATCCAGGTCTACTCGTGTGCCAAGTTTCTTCCAAATCCAGCCGTCGATTGATTGGCAAACAGTCTAACATACATCTTTTATAATAGAAGGAAGAGTGGAGTAGTATACCAGCCTGTTTATTCTAGTTGTTAAAGCTCCTTAAAAAAACCCTTAAAAAAAATTGACAAAATAATACAATCGCCAATCGCAATCGCTGTTATGGTGTACAATAAAGAATTAAAGAATCGACTTCCGAATAACAAAAACACTACAAAGTATAAAATAACTTTAATTTCGGAAGTTGGTATTTTCGGTTGTTTTTTAGTATTTTTTTTAACACTAGATGGCCGGTTGCATTTTTATTGTGAAATGCTTTTTGTTTCTCATATTTTAGTGGTATCACACACCTAACAACATTACCGTGATGTCACAGGAAAGCAAAATACGCAATTCCGTTTACTTGGATGACATATTATTATTATTTCCAGCTATTTTGATTTTAAAACCAAACTGCTGAATCGATTTTGATGAAATTTGTAAAGGACCAATCAAAAGTATATCCTTTCACATGAAAGAAGAATTTTTCAAATAGTTTCATAAATGACGGAGTTATGAGGTAACAAACATAAAAACAAATACAACCGAATTGAGAACCTCCTCCTTATTCAGAAATCGATTAAAAAGTAGCGTAAACCCTAAGTTTAATAGGTAGCTCCTTTTCCCGTTACATAATTATAAAGTTTAACCTCCAACATTACCATCATTAAAACCATACAAAGTTAACTCAAATATGGTTAACGGTTTTTAATATACTTTGTGGTGATGTTAGCAGAGAATATCGTGAATTACTTTTATGTCATAATAAGGGCAATTGTTATAAACAGTGGGTGTGGGCGACGTCGGAAGTGGTCGCCATAGCCACTGCGTTTCAAACTACCCACCTCGTATTTGCACTCAGTTTATTTCGACCAAACGACCGAATTATAAGCTGTAAAACCTTTACTTACAACACAATCGGTTGTTTGCACTCACACTTGCACCAAAGTATGCAAGTAGCTTGCAAGTATGTACTTCAATAACGGCCGGTAACACTGGTCAGTACCCACCTTTAGGCTTACAAAATTTAACTCAAGTTATTATATTACTAAATAAGTCATAAAATAGTGTGGGTAGGTACATGTCAAGATTTATAACGAAAACACTTTTACAACGAATACATTTTATGTTATAATTAATAAATAATTTTCTGTTTTACAGTGACACTTTTATGTGGACGTTTCGTAACTTTTAAGCCTATTATTTAAATAGTAGGATGGTAATACGGTGTTAAACTTAGGATCCCTCACAGCTGTTGAGCAGACAAAAGAATTTGTGACATTTGTCTTAAAATACAAAACAATAATATAGGTCTGTCTCTGCATCGTCCAAAGTTTGACTAGTAGAAAATGTCCAATGCAGTAAGTCCGGATCTGTAGGTATGTGTGCGTAAAGTACCTATCTATTAAATAAATAAAGTAAGTAATATAAGTAATAGTTTATGAAAACTCGCTCAATGAAGGAAAACAGGAAAGTAATATGGATTTGCTTTTTTGAAAAGTTAAGCCGAGGGGTTTAAGTAGGTATACTTAGATATGAAAGAGCTTTTCACTAACTAATTATGAGTTGCTTAATTAAAATATTCGTAAATGCTGACTAAATTGAATAGGGAATATGCATGCATTTTTTTATTTGCAAAATTAAATACTTATTGGCTCTAGTAAACAATTATGAAATATTTTTTTAAATACCATCATCAGCGATGAAGATTCAAAGATGACAACTAGAAAAAGAAGTCCGATACGAACTCTGACGTCAAATACTATGCCGCCTACACAGCTGCCATAGAAAACGGAGTCTCCGCGAGAGAGACAGATATATTTGTTAAAATAGTTATATCTCGTTTGTTTTTCGATCAATATTTATTCTAATTTCACTGCTAGTATTATATTTTTGTATATTTTCAGATAAAGTGTTTAGATAATAAATATTTTTTTCATGCATATTCCCTATTGTTGTGACTTTTAGAACCATTCACTTTCAACGTCATACTTGACTTATGTATAAGTTTGCAATAATAGCTATTTTAAAATAAGAAGCTTCTTCAGCATTTCATGTTATAATAGAAGTGTTCATTTATATTTAGATTTCAAATCTGAAGTCATAATCGCCTTTCTGTTCTGCCTGCGCTAAACGTTTTTGCTACTTCTGAAATAACACTGAATTGCAGAATTCTAGTTGAACTTTCAAACTATTAAAATCTAGTTCGATTTTATCTATCCTTATGTCCTGTTCCTGGTTTTGTAAAAGCATAGTTTAATAATAGTGACGTGCTCATTTATGTTTAATAGCAGGCATTTTGATTTATTTCATGTTTGCATGTGCGAGTGCATTTACGAGGCAGTCTGTTGTCACCTTCCTTGTCTGCCCGCGCGCACTAAACAACAAACTTTATGTACGCAGGGAAAACGGTTTGTCTTGTAATTTAGCAACTTAAGCCCAATATATAAATCACTCCGTTCGTTGTAATTATTACCAATAAAATATGACTCTAAGCAACACGTATTTACGCCGCGAAACTTATGTTTTTTACTCACGATGAAATATTGCTTATTACGCCCGTCGAGAGGAACTTTAAGTTTGTAGAATTGAAAGTTGTTGGTGATTGCGCATTGCTTTCTAACGTAAGTACCCCAAATCTAAGAAGCAGGTTCTTCATGAGTTTTTTGTTAAAATAACCTTTGATGGGTATGATTTTGATGGCAGCTTTATGATGGAATGTTGTCCTAAGCGAGGGACAGGTTGTCCCACGTATTGTATGCAAATACGGTCGGCGCCACCGTGCACGCGCACCGTGAGGAGCTGCGCTCATTTGGCAGAGTTATGGGCGTCACATGGCGCGGTGACACGGCGTCACTGATACGCTCGCCGTATTAATCACGCGCCGTAACGACGGCTGCAAGCAGCCTCCGCTACGGCGAGATCCGAGCCTGCCTCGCGGGGGGCGCGCACACAGACATAACATTTCTCACTTCAATTTGTAGTCTTATTTGTTTTTCTGTTTCCATCGTCTCACTTCATTTCAATCGGAGGTCGTTTTTTAATATAACTTTTATATTTTTTTCATTCCAAGGTGACGTTTATCGTGGCTCCCCGGGTGACGGCGACGCGTCGCGCCTCTCTACTTAAATGACGATTTACCAGTTTTTCACTGGACTCCCGATGTCAGTCTCTTTACGAGCGAGTATTTTATTTGGAGATATTTTACTGCCACCGATGTTATGATGAACGTTTACGTACCTCTGAGTTATTTTAATGTTCCATATGAATTTGTGAACTTGAGACGCTACGGCCAATAAAAGATGAAATTGATTAAGGTATAAAGTTTAAACATTATTGTAGGTATTTGTTTGATTTTGTGTGCGTTCATATTATGACTGTGTAATAAAATGTAAGCTCGCCTTATTATATGTACTATGATATATGCACGTACTTTCAACTTAATTGTCCAGTAGGTGAGCAACTTCAAGCAATCGATATAAAATATAAATTAATTTATACTAGGATATGTTACTTCGAATCGAACACACAAATCTCTAAGAAATACATAATGTATGAAAAGCAACTGTATTTGGTGTTAGGTGTGAATTTGTTAATTAACTATTCATCATTAATATGATTACCATTAATTTGTCAAAGATGCATCTTTAACAGTCGCTTGATCTCGCAACCTCATCCTTATTCATTTTTCTCTAATACATATTTATATTTTTAAACACTACTCGTAATGTGAGTACAGTCAAGCACACAAGTAGAACAAATAAAAATATTAAGATGATATTATTGTAGAAAATGAAAAAAAAAAACATCTCAAATCGAATGCAAAATAAATAATTAATCAATATAAGTAAGTAGAGTATTTTCCAGTCCAACCAACACACACTTACCCAAAAAAAATACAGTAGTAAATTATAAAAAAAATAAAACATCTGAAAATCGGTGAGCAAATAATATTAAAGTATTTACGAGTGTGGTGTCGATAATAAAACGGGTCCGATTGCTCTGCGAACACTAACTAATGCAAATGCAAAGAAATCCGCTACTTTAGAGGATCGTTACTCATGGCTTACCGCCGCTGTTGACTTAACCTCGACGACATATGGACAGTCGCGCGCTAAGCTCTCTCTTATTGGAATATCTTTATCAATTTTATACTATTAGTATTTTTAAAAGTCATTTTTATTATATTTTATTTATTGTATTGGTGATTGGTGGTAGAAGTTTACATTATTAGTTAGCAAGAGATAAGCACACGTAGAACAGGAATGAGTATAAATTATTATTTTGCGTTTTTATTTCAATTTAAGTGGGACTGTTTGTCTTTCAATATGTCACCTCCATTAATCCATATCTTATTAGAATTTAAGAAAAAATCATAAGATCCGTTTAGAGTTGAGTGCGCGAGTGTGACCGCCCACGGCCCTCGATTCAATCTGTTGACATCTCATATTGAGTGGACGCGTGCTGTTTGTTTAAAATAAATTCATTATTTAACCGTTGTACAGACAGAGGCCATTTAAACCCTTCTTTATGTTCTAATACATACTTAATGAGTACCGTTTATGAATCAATACATAAATGTCGCATTGTCTAAAGTGATTTTATAGCTGTATCCGTCCAAGTAATTAGCTAAGTAAATTGTCAATAAGTCAAAGCTGTCTAATTAGTTCTTATTAATTTTAATAATTTCAATTAATTCATTGGACATCCTTAAGTTATAGTTCAGGAATTATAGATTCATTAAAGCAGGTGCTCGTTAGATATCGGTTTTATGGGATATATTAATTTAACTGGTACTACTGTTGTTTCCTTCTCATGTTACCGTATATTGGCAGTTAATAAAACAATATTTTGCATTTTGTGTGGCATATGTAGGTATATTATGTTGGTAACGGTAGCGTGTGATGGTGTTGGATTTATTTAGACATAGCGTTGTAGGTATGTCACGAGTGCTGGGAGTGAGGTACAAATGGGGCAATTTGTCGGCGCTCCGGTGCGGAGGCGAAAATCCGCCGGTAATCCGCGAGCTCGCGCGCTAATCGAAATATCGACGCAGCGCTTATTGACGAGCTCGACCCGTACCGTCACCCGACGCACTAACAATCCACCCGAACGCACCTGAATTAAAATTAAATTAATTAGCACTGTTGATTGAATTCATCAAATAATGACTTAATTGAACTTTTATTAATTTTAATAAAATTTTCAAATACTTATGTTAACAATTTAATGGAAAACGTAAAAAAATTAAAATATGCTGTTAGCATTTTAATCGATATGCCATGGATTTCAACGTTACACGTAATAGGTAACTGGATTTTATTATTTACTTTTTTCGGTTTCGTAACACTATCCAATGGATTATGGATTCAATAACCAACAAAGTTGTAAACGACTGTACTATTCCCATACAGGCTAAAAAAAATTTTTCATTCGTTTTATTTCATACTTAGCTGTGCGGTGGACACATCCAGCGCGGCCGGCGCTCCGCGGCCATCTGCCCCCCACCGACGGCCATGTTCCGCTCCTCCCCACGACCCTCCCAACGCCTCCCACCGCAATTACAGCCATCCGCTACTTTCACCGCCACCGCAAACCTCATCTTATTCCTTCCTTGTTAAAGATTAATTTCCTCTGGTAAAGGGGAGCTGGGGTGGGTTGTTCCGCGCCGCATCCCTTCAGACGGGCTCATGTCGTCGCCTACGCCGAACGTGATACCATCGTGTCGTATAATTATCGTAATACCGTCGTATCGGCAGCTCTCGGTATATTGAATGCGTAATTGTTAGGTACCTATTGATATCTGCGAATTAAGTTGGTAACTATCCAAAAGTAGGGATCTCTTCCAGGTTCTTGAGTATTCAAATGATCATTTTATGTTGGTATTGTTTTGCATATGAATGTGATTGTTGGGTCTGTAGTTAATACATTATGCATTTAATTTCGGGTTGCCTTTACTTTTTTCTTATAAAGTAAATAGAATTTAAACGAACTATGTTTTAATGGTTTTAGCATTTATAGAAAAAATATATCCTAATTTTTCAGGGATGAAAACCTTTTATATCGAATTTTAGAGTTAAGGAATCGATGAAGCACAAGTTCTTTGGTAACAATATTTTTATTAAATTAATTGGCAGTAAACCGAATATTGTCAAATTCATATTTTGTAAAAGAAGCAATGGGTTAATAATTGCTTTTTATTCAATGCAGCGGTAACGTAGACGCTCGTAGGTACTAAGATAACGTTGTACAGGTACCCGCTACCACAAACCTGCGAAGGCACTACGGTGAAGATACGTACTCGTTAAAAAACTCGCACTAAGCCCTAGTGCGAGTTTTTTAACGTTCTCGATCGAGTTAGCGTAAACGTCAATTTGTATTGAAACTGAATAAGCACCGTCTGGTGACAATAACATAAAACCGCCTTCTTCATACAATTTGAAATAAGCTAACGTTTACGTTAACGCGATCGAGTATACCTACGTTAACTTAAGCACTAAGCCCTTAGGTGTTATATTAGGACAGCATAACGTAGGCGAATGACATTTACCCGTAGTGCTACGCTAATGTTGCGTAGACGCTACGACTATAATTCGTAGTGCTACGAGTTCGACGATGATGCGTAGACAGTATGACGACGTTGTCTACGTATTTTGATTGCATTTCTGTAATGACCTTAGTGCATATTCCTCATTGCCTCCTAAATCACTATATAAAAAAATATACCCGTCAAGACATAGGTGCTGCTGTTTTATGAAAAATAAATAAATCCGCTTCGAAACAGTCCTCAAAACGCAAGTTAACAACCATTCAAACTTCAACATATCCACAAATCAGTTTCAAAATTAAATCAAGTGTTAATAAAGCTTTAGTCTCAGCATTAATAGATCCCAGTAAGTATAACAGAAAGTGAATATCGTCTCTTGATCCGGGATGAAGGCGGGGCGCCATTCATTATGCGCAGGTGAGCATATTAGAGGTGAGGTAATGATGGCCACCACGCCCAGAATCCCAGATCATCACACCTTCTATGGCTATTGTGCCACTCTAATGGATTGTTGTTGATACCTTTCTCACCAGATGTCATGTTGAGAAGTGTTTTGGATTTTGTGTCACTGAGTAGGTACCTAAGAACTAGTCAGAATGATGTCAATGTCCAAATGATTTAATACACCTAGGATTTTACTGAGGTAGTGATGTGGCATTGGCTACTTGGCTACTACATACAATTAAAAACTCTTGAAAACATGAAAGGACAGACGCCAGCACATCAAGCTACACCAAACTGTCAAATTTCTTTAATAGATTTTCAACTTTATTTCCAAAGTTTTAGGTTCAAGGTTGATTAAGAAAATTTAACAGTTTCGGGTAGCTTGATGTGCTGGCGTCTGTACTCTTAACTGCTCAATTTGACAGTTATTCAGTTTTATCATGTGAATGGGCTAAGCAACAGTTGTAGTTCCATTTATTTTCAAGAACTTCTTGACAGACTGTATGTATGTCGGCGAATAGGTACGCAAGAAAAATCAAATGAAGTCATACATTTAAATAGACCCACAAAACATTAAAATCCACTCATAAATTTACATTTAACTAATACAGTAATTATACGAACCATAAAGAAAGAACAGTCACGTTAATAATCTAACAACGAAAATGAATCGGCGCCTTTGCCTCCACAATTAACACGATGCCGCTATAAAAATAACTAGGCAGTGAAATTAATTAATTTACAGACTTTAATTATCTCATCAGGGCAGTAAAACCACGGGCAGTTCGCGTCGGTCGGCTTATCGTCCTTCACATCACCGAGACACGGCCCAATTCATTACGGACCACGTTGCGTTATGAGAAATCACCGACATTGTTATTAGTGAATAGATAACGCACTGTTTACTAATTAACGTTAGAGTGATTTCTGTGTTACTACAGTAAAGTATGGCTGACTTGAGAGTGATAGATTGATTTATATCAAACGGAAAGGTCATTATGCCAGTCATTTAAAACATCTTAAAATTAAGAACTGATCCGAGCACTACGCAGTTAGGACAGGTCTTTTGAAGTTAAAAAAATGGGTGGATACTACTTACTGGCATAAATCCTAATAACATCTCAAAAAATCAGGACCGTGCAATTTAACGCGTTTATTCTGTCTACGGTGACTGGCCTACACCACCAATCTACAGAGAAATCAATGCTTTAGATACTGCAACAATATTAGAATTTATAGACACTATTTCATATTAAAATTAATTATTCTCTACGAGCGTAAAATTAATTCTGAAAACTAGTTATTTCAATTACCTTCTAGTTACACGCCTGTCGCCTGGTCATTTTATCAGGTAACTTTGTCTATCTAGGGACTGAGTTATTTTATTAGAATTTCTAGCTAATGAATTAATGAGCTGGATTTAAATTGTACCTATCTATAACTACTCTCGACAAGTTTCATTCCTTCCCTTAATAGGTCTCGATGAAAATGCGAGAAAATTTTTCTTTCGGCTAATTACGTGGGCAACTGTTGTCCTAGTTAGCCATGGCTGATGACGAAATGTTTATCTCTTAGGATCCTAAGTTCTTGACATCTCGTGAGCACTGGACTGGCTTATTGGTCGAGTGGTTAGTGACCCTGACTGCTAAACCGGAGGTCGCGGGTTCGATTCCCACCCAGGACAAATCTTTGTGTGATGAGCATGATCATTTGTTCTGTGTCTGGGTGTAATTTGTTTATAATATGTATGTATTTAGAAATATATAAGTATGTTTATCAGTTGTCTGGTTGCCATAGCACAGGCTCTGCCTAATTTGGAATGACCGTGTGCGAGTTGTCCCAAGATATTATTATTATTATAATAATTTTATTCAGCACACGTACGAGTAACAACGTATCTTTCGTCAGCGGTATCATTCAACACATCTGTCTTCTGATGAATTGCCTCCATGTTTTACATAATCTACCTAGTTACCAAAGTTGCGACGTTCTTATGACTTCAAGTGTTTGTCTGTAAATCGTAAAATGTTGGGCATGCCTGGCCTACGTTACCTACATTTTTTAATCAAAATTAGGTATTTAAGGAAATCTTTTGTGAAAATGCCGCCCGTTTCCGGCTCAAGTCTTTGTGCCGAAATTAACGAAAAATTATATTATTACGCAGCTCTTTGATGTTAATGTCCATAATTAGCATTCATACGAACGAGTCTGTTCCTAGGCCACAAGTACCCACAATATCATTATCTCCTTTTAATTTTAAATGGTCAGATGTAATGTGTAAAATATGTATGGTGTTTTTATTCTACTTAAGTGTAGGTTTAATGTTGCTTTTCATTTAAGACTCTTAAATAATATATTATTATCATAATGATGTAAACGTTTCAATGTTAATATGTTAAAATAACTTAAAATTAATTTAGTTTTAATGGTATACTGAAATTGTGGGTTTTTCTCTTTGTGCAGACCTTATCTAATTAACGAGGCAAGAGTTGCTCAGGCTTTGCTGTTGTTATTTACCTACTCACATATTATCACAATTGTGATATAATCGCTTCATCACAAGTAGATACTTAGACATCATCAATAGTTCGTAAAACGTTTTTTTCTTACATTCTCTCCTGTTAATCGTCACGATAACATTTACTCCTCATCAAGTGGTTTTAATTTTTTGTTTTTTTTTTAAATTTATTATGGGTTGCCTCTTTACTCTAGTCTAGGTCATAGATGACAGAGACAAAGTCGAAATAAATAAATAGTAGTTAATTTGTCAAAAAAATAAATAAATATAATATCTACTTAATTGTTTATGAATAACATCTGTATTTGGATTATCTTTTTATTCCAAGGATAAAAGTTATCTATCCAATCCTAAAATTACATAACCTATTTTTAGATCAGCTTTTTTTAAATTTGTATGTCTAATACACTTTACAAGAGCATTAAAAATGTATTGTTAATAATTTTACCTTCTTGGCCCCCAGATCGTCCTCAACTCGATGCACCGGTACCAGCCCCGCATACACCTGGTGAAAGTGCGGGAGGGGGGCGGCCCCATCACGGACCTGACGCGCGAGCAGCACCGCACCTTCGTGTTCCCGGAGACGGTGTTCACGGCTGTCACCGCCTACCAGAACCAGCTCATCACCAAGCTGAAGATCGACTCCAACCCCTTCGCCAAAGGGTTCAGAGACTCATCGAGATTGACGGATTTTGATCGGTGAGTTGCAATGACTTTGTTATTCTAAGATAATTCCTTGATAATCATCTAATTTCGATTTGCAATGTTGATTGATGACATAAGATGGTTTAATCTAAGCCAAGCGTTTCTAAGTTCAAGCCAAGGTTTTTATAAATAGATTTTATAAAAAAAAACCGTGGTTTAAATCCAAAGCGAGTATATAGATTTTTGACGTGGTAGTCAGAACTAGTATAGGGGATTAGCAAAATAAAATTGAGAATTTCCGGTCCTTTGTGTAGATATGGCGTTTAATCCATCGCCCAAAAGTACCAACCTAACACGAATACATCAATCTTGTTATTAAATTTAACAGCCCATCAATACTTCCAAAGATTCCAAAAATCGGTGACGAGCGTTCAGCACGTTTAGTTTATTTGCGCTAAAGTGGTCTAAAGCGGCGTATGGTGCCGGTTTGATAAATTGACAGGTTATTAGCAACAGTTGAAAGGCATTAGGTCCGCCGCCCTGCAATTTGCCGCCAACGGTTTAACATGAATAAAAGATTAAAACCGTTTCTCCGCTGATTGCGGCGATATCGGATGAGGCCGAATGAGCCCACATTTAGGGCTGTTGTTATCCGCGTTATCGGCTAATCGACATTGCGAATGAGATTATGGGCGTAAAAATAATCTTGAGGGTGTATCGAGGACGTGCCCTCGAGTGGTGCGATAGCAATGTGCCCGGGATTGTTATGAGTAACATAAGTAGGCTATCACTTTTATAGCTGTTTTTATCTGCCATGTTAATAGCAGATTAGTTTAATACAATTTAAGTCGTTTGATCCCCCTTCAAACAATCGATGTGACAAATAATTTGTATCTAATTGTGCATTTCTTATATCTGTAGGTTTTTAACTTAAGAGAGCCAAATTTGTCTTGTCAAGTAACTAAATTGAACTTTTAACACAATTTAAAACCAATTTTACCTTTTCCCTGAAATTATATCACATTTCGTTTTGGATTTTGATTCAATGAATTAAATCATAAGGAAGTATTCCTGATCATGTACACTGACTCGGTAGGTAGGTACAAGCACAGCTTACCTACACTAGTGTTTTATAGGTACACAACAGACGAGCTAAATGATGTCATAGTACTAATCACTTTTTATTGTCTAACGAATAAAACTTTATAACGCTATCAGCAGAGACCATAAAATAATCCGTTCTCTGCATGTTAGATGTTTCCATTTGTTGCTACATAGCTAGTATGGGCCTGATACCGTGACAATGAAACATCAAGGTTTTACAACGTCAATGTTTCAATTACCTAAGATAATTAGTCGCAATATGTAATGTGACCTCCAGTCGGGTCTTCTCAATCACTATTTTTGGAACAGCTTTGAAAGTGGCGCAGCAAACCACAGGACTTCTGTGGTATGATATTATAAAACTCGAAAAGTAATAATAAGCATTGCCTTATGGACTTACCATCGGGAAGAATGACGAACTTCCATATAAACTTTTGTGTTTCTAGACCCATAGTGGTTTAGGTAATGAATTAAAGATTTTACTCCTCAAGCTATTCCATACAAACTCGCATTAAAATCGAAATACCGTGAGGAGTATCAACGCTCATGAATATTGTACGAGGCGTTCGGAGATTTATTTTAAAACCGTAAACTTATCAATGATAGAAAGACTCAGTACGGACAAGGCTTTCTAAACCGAGAAAAACAAACACCTTTCTAAAGATTATGGTCCCCTGGTACTTCAGTAATCAATTTAGCAAAGTTTCCGACATCTCTGTTGACGTTCCTAGTAGATTTTAATGTACTGCTATTGTATTCACTTTAACGTCAGTCGATCAGTATTGAAGTCGATATCTTCTATTGTAGATGTCTCGGCACCTCTCGCCGAGAACAATGCTGTGTTTACTCGATAGACGTGGGAAACCAATCAGTCGAACGTTTTCCACTATTCTCGTCTGGACTGCTAAGGGTGCAATAAACTTACAGTTTTACTCTCTCCTGGTGAATAACCTCCGTTTTAGTCTTAGAGTATGTCTGGACACATTAAATGTAGCAATCAGTTTTGTTATTTGAAAATGTTATACAGGTTGTTTTGAATTTGAGACAAGACTGCAAGTGTACCAAATTCTGGATGAAAACGTAATAAATAGAACTGGTTTCGCCAGGAAACCACATTTCTGGTTTTTAACTTAGGTAACCCCTTAATCAAGACCTTTAATTGATTTTTGTAGATGATTGTTTTTGGCTTGCAGTACCACTTAAAAAATTCTATATTAGGTATGTAATTTTCTGCAGCAAAGTGAATTAACGATACATTTACGGCTTATTTATAGTAGGTAGTATTAGTTTATAAATGCTACATATCGTGTTGTTTGTTACAAAACCAGTCTATACTGACAAAATAAGGTTGTAAATACAAACAATGTGTGACGTCATTATATAACCGAGGATGGTTAAAATATCCGACTTAATGACTGTAATGTCCATTCTTCTGACTATCCAACTAAATATATTTTCGACTTATACATTTTTTTATTTATCAATAAAATGTTTAACTTGCTGAAAAATACTTTCTTGGCTGGTTTTTTTTTAAATTAGTCAATATTTACGTGATTTGTACCTATAGCTAGAACATGTTTCCCCAAGTCGTGCAAAATAAATCAGGTTTACAGTAGACTTATTATAATTATAGCGTGTTGTAGTCGGCTTGTCGCCTTGTAAGACGCTATTAGCCGTTGAAAACCTTGAAGAGCGTGTCCACACAGTAAAACCTTTACGGTTTTAATAATAGGTATTACAAAATACTAGTAGGTATTATTTTTTACTTTCCTTTGTCCCCCTTTATTATTGGCTTTACCGTATTTTGCAAATGCAAGTCCAAAGTTACATTCTTCAGTAAGTGGAACATAAAGCTAAGCACAGGATACACTGTCTAAGTGTCCAAGTTATCTTTTTTCCTTTCAGCTACATCTATTTTAGAAGAATGCCTAATTTGCATTTCAACTCCAGGTAGAGTCTCCTTACTGTTATTTAGTATGCATTGATAAAATCTACCCGGGGCCACAACTTCTCAAGATGAGCAAAAAATAACATCTCTCATAAATAATGCGATCGATCAATGATCAAAATATTAATACAAAGAAAAGATATTTCACCTCAAAGATCGAAATAAGATACCGATCCATACATTTTTTTTTTTTTTTTTTTTTTTTTTTTTTTTTTTTTTTTTTTTTTTATTTAATATGGGTTTGCTCTTGACTCTAGTCTAGGTCATAGATGACAGAGACAAAGTCGACGATGGAGCGAGCTTACCCAGAAGAAGCCTGTTCACTCTAATTTTGAAGAGATTAGGGTTGTATGCGTTCGGAAACACAGACGCAGGCAAAGAGTTCCACTCCTTTGCTGTGCGCATTATAAAAGACGTTTGGAAACGTTTAGTGCGAATTGGTGGAATAGCAACAAGGTAGGGATGGTAACTTGCAGTGCGTCTAGATGTCCGATGGTAGAAGGGGGCCGGTGGGATGAGATCGTGGAGTTCCTACATTTAATGTAAAAATTAATATTTAGCAGAATATAGCGTGTATCGCTCATTAAGTGTTGGGTGACTGAGGCGAGAATGCGCCTCAAGGAATGGCGGGCGTTCCCATGGGCCGACCACTACTTTCGACTCACGATCAACCACGGACATTTACCTAAAGGTGCCTTTATGTCGGAAAAAAAATCGATCAGGAAGTCATAAAACTCCGTTTTCCAAAAATTTATGACGCCGTTCGAATTTAAGGTTTTTTTTTGCAATTTTCAAACTAGAAAAAGCATTGCTTACCAAAATCGTTTTGTAGTTACATCTTGATGCTTTAGGTGATTGGTAAGCAGAGTTACTTACATCATTACCTCATCACGGTAAATACAAAACATATTGGTTAAACACGGATAATGACTGTGTTAATTCATTTTAGCATACTAACTCGCATAAAGTTTTACGATGACGATGTTGATTAAGACCGAGATCATAAGCATCCTAGATGCCGCTTCAAGTAACCTACTATTAATAGAAGGCATTCTTATTAATATCAAGGTTGTTCGTTGACGGTGTTAGTAGGGAGGCATCCTTAGTTTCGTGTTAACACGTTCGAGGTTGCGTGGTTGCGGGCGGGGCGGGTTGGAGCGCGGGCGCGTGGAAACAGTTCACGTCAGCGGCGGCCGAGCCGGCGGCGGCGGCGCGTAATCACAGGGCTCGCTCCTCATTATGCCCTAAACGACAAATTAAAGCGCATTTCTATTATCTGGCCATCGGTGTGATGCCCATGCGGCCGGCCGGAGTCCGGAACGACCGGTTCTCCGGGGGCGGTGTGAGGACTGGTGCGTTCTCTCTCACGTGTTTATACTTTAGCAACAACCTGCTGAATTTACTATGCATAAACAATTACTGATTCACCTTTTAAGATTGTATATTGAAAGCAATTTGACGTTCACTACACGGATAGGATAGAAGGTTGCGCGGTAGCTTTTATGTTTTATTATTCTGTGCGGTGACAACGTTTTGTTATGACTTAAGAGGAAACATTAAAAATGTGTTGGCCATACATCCCATGTGATCTTTGATGTAAGAAATTGTTTACTTTCAAACGAGTACTTACGAAAAGTCTCGCATTAGCTCTTAAGGTTTTTTGTGTTACAGTAGGACCATGACGGGCAGAATTATCGGAGCTATTAATAATGTAATCGACGTAGGCGTCAGTGCGTAGCTACCGATTTGTATTAATTGATACAGCATCGCCTCGATGATAGTTCGGACGGTGATTGACGGCTAATTCGAGATGTTATCGGTGCAATTACCGCTTCCACTGAGTCTGTATCTTTGACCGCTCCACTCGCTACCGGCTTTGATCTGGGGTTTGTTGCCCACGCGCTACGTCATCAATCGATGAATATTGTTTGTGATTTGGATTTTGCTAAATTACCTACATAGTTTCAGTAATTGAAAATCAGAACTCTATTCAAAGTTTATGAGCAGAAAAAAAAACGTAATTTCTTTCGTAGAAAATCGGCTCTCTCGATTTTAACGGTCCACATACTGCTTCATAAAACCTACTAAGAGGCGTCAAAACGAACGTGTTTAATTTTGATAGCGAGTGACACTTCCTGTCGCTCTCACCCGAGCGAACATAACGGAATGAAAGGCTGAATAATAAGAGGTTCGCGTATCGCGTGCTCCGTTGATTGGTGTCGGCTGGGCGCTACTGTGCGCTCGCCCCGTGCTCGCTCGCTAGCTCCGCGGGTAATAAAATTCCGCTCAGCGTACCTCTATCGATACAATCTCGAGAATTGCCACTCCGCTGTCTGTCACTCCACTCCTACGCCCGCACTACTTGATTTGACGAGTGTAGGTTAATTTTAAAAGCCGTCTAATCACTTCCGTCTGCATTGTTCGACCACTCAACTATTTAATACTTTCTACTCTGATTGCCGAATTCACACCGACTCATAAATATAAATATTTAAAACAACGCCTAACGGCACTCAGCCTTAATGACTTCCTTCGCTGACGTCCGAAATCGTCAGACAATAAGTATGATGAATTGCCATTGTGTGAGAATCGGGCGGTGGAGTTATTTGGCGTGGTGGTCGAGGCGGCTTTTCATCCATTAATTAATAAGATCCGCCCCTCGCTCAATCAGAGCCGATATTTAGCGGCGAGGAGTTATATTTATGCTCGGACGCACCTCTTCGTTAATTGCGTGCGATTCACTTACGAGCTAGAAATAACTTTAACGACAACCGCGTGCTGCCCGCGGCACGCTGCGTGTTTCACAGTTACGTTACGTTTACTATTTTTTAAATATCATCCATCTATCACATTTAGTTACACGATCATAGACAATGAACTGTTGGGCAGCACTTATTGCTATTTATATCTAATGAGTCAGCCGCCTGAGTGATTTACTGCAGGCGACCCGAGGACTATCCCCAAATAGATCAAATTGACATTCTTTAAATGTTTTTATGAGCGCCATAAATAACCTTCCTTTGGATCGGAGGAAAAGCTATAAATCTGTGCACTAATAATCTACATTAAGCAAAATATTACGAGTAAAGGAAATAATATTTCACGTTTTTATCAGATAGACACATTATGCATTTGCGGGCAAATATCGATAGCGGTCGGTGCAAGATATCGATAAGGCTGCGCGCGCGCAGGCCGGCGCGCCGGGGCTATCGGCTCCTCTGAGAGCCGCCGCCCTGTAATTTGCCGGCGGAGAGTGTTGGCTATTACTGCTGATACCGAGATCATAATAAATACGCCATTAACGCCCCCGCAGCACCCGAAACGACATAACCACCCGGTGAAACAGACCTTCTAGCCCAGCATTAATACCCTGCCACTTACGACCTTCTGTAACTTACAGCTTTAAGTGTAAATTTTAAGATATTAGTGCTGTGGAATGTGTTAGTTCACAATTTCACATTCAGTTTTGATTGCCTTCAATTATGCACGAAGTTAAAATGTTTTAATATTGAGAGCTTTAAAAATTACCTTTTTACGAGAGGAAATCTTTAAGCTTTAGGTATAATTGTAGGTAGGTGATTTATGGTGGTTCGAATGTCTACAATTTCAAAAAGAATATAAAACATAAACATAAGTCATTACATCACATGTAACACATTCACTTGTTCCATGAAACGTAACTTGTGAAGCATTCTCTGTACGAGCTACGACTCTACGAGAGGCATCCTCTACGACATAGTGAAACTGACGTCAAGTAACATCGCGTGATAAAATTGTGTGAAATCGCCGAGACGTTGTGGTTAACTCGAGATTATTATAACAATAATACTGGCTATTATTCGTTTTTTATAGAAATTAGGAGGTCAATAAAAAAATCTATAATATGTGTTAGCGTGTGTGGGCACTACCTGTTTTTAATTCCCGGGGAGAGCGCACCGGCGCCCCGGGCAGACGCGCTCCGGTGATAGATTTAATTCGACACGGCATCTCGTGATGTCATGCCAATTTTGAGGCTTAGCTCGAGCTCGCCGTGTCGTCACGCTCATTTGCCGCTCTTGGACTAACGCTCGTACCTCAACACGGAGCCCATTATTAATAACATCTCTTCAGATTTACGCCTGCTCCGAGTTGCTCCACAACGAACGTGTTCCCCTACAGAAAACGGGAAAGAGCGAGCACTAACTAGATTTCTATTGAGCAGGCGTGAAAGACGCATTATTGCACACTTATAAGTGTCGATAGTTTCGCAGAGACGCGAAAATAGCGAGTTAACGGGAAGCGTGATCGGTGGCGGTCGCACAACCTCCGGGAACCGATAAAGGGCATCACGCACCGGCGCAGTAAAGGGCGCACTCACGCGCCGCGCCGCGCGCCTCGTTAACTGCGACACTACTCGTAAAGACGCTTCGCAGAAACAATCGACGGCGATACACTCCTTGTTTAACACTTTTCCATATGGGCAGTGCGTATAAAAAATGCCTACCACACAATATATGAGGTAGGTGTTTTATTTAAAGATTCTGCTTATTGCAAATGATGGAGTTATAGTGGTACCTGTTGTAAATCAAAGCTAAACGTACGAGTCGTAAACAAAGCTGACCACGTCGTATTTCATCGCGGCTGAATTTTACATAACAGCTTCTAGTGTGACGTTCGTAACGTTTTATGAGATTTGAAATCGCCACGTGGCCGCCGGTGGCCGGTGTCGTTCCTCGAACTCGGTTTTATAGACTACGGGCCGATGAAACCCAGCGAGCAGTTCGTCTCGCGAAACGAGAGGTTCGCGGAACTGTGCGCAGACCGCGCTCACTTTACCGAAATAGGACTTATTACTATCAGAAAACAAACTTCCACTCAATGTGAATATTATTCCAAAAATACATTTCTTATAAGAGCTTATGGATGTTAACTGTCTGTAGATACTGGAAATGCTGCCTTAGGGCTTTAGTGCAAATCGGCTTCCGTACTATCTGCGCACTTCCCACTCACTAAATCTAAGTCAGTTATGGAGGCCATATCTGATATTTATATGTATTCTTAGGACTGCCTGTCGTGTCAAATCAATGCTTATATAACAGTCATGATTAACGTGCGTGTTGTTCCTTCTCCGCAGAGACCCGATGGAGCTGATGTTGATGGAGCAGCAGTTGCTGCGGTCTCCGCTGCGGCTGTACGCGGGGGGAGCTGATGAGGAGGCGGAAAAGCGCGCGGCGTGCGCGCGCTCGCCGGCCGCGCTGC
>NDFZ01005275.1:422829-486551 GCA_002192655.3 Mamestra configurata | reverse complement strand
TTGAAGTTTGTGGAGTACCTACTAAATCCGCGCGGACGAAGTCGCGGGCGAAGTGCTAGTTTACTATAATTTTATTGTTTATAACTATTAACTATCATCCTATTATTCGAATTCAACACAACACTGTGATTTTTGTGAGTCCTACGATACGACGCACTAACAGATTTAGCTAAGATAAATAAGCATTTCTGGAAAATAATAGTGGTGTTGATCAATTTGTGGAATGAGGTCTCCGTTGATATTGTCAATTACGACGAGAGGAATTGGCATTAATTTGTGTTCATTATATGCCTATGTAGTAAATGCGTTATATATGATGGATGATGATGAAGATGAAGATGAACCACTGGAACTGCCGAATATTTACGCATCTTATAGAGCATTGCTGGCATTAGTAGAAAGTAGATTTTTAAACCTCGCCAGCAGAGCGTATAATGATCATGTGTATAATTACTCACCATTATTACGCGATTATTATAATATAATGAATATTCCTATTATTTTCAAGAGATATCTAGATGCAATTAATATTTTACACTACAAGGATATCATCTACTCGCCTGCTATGTCCAGAGATATTTTCATTGATGGTCACTTTATTCCCAGACCAGAAAACATAGTTTTATCAAATTTGCGACAGACAGTAGTGACTCTAAACGCCTCTGATGTCCCTGATGATGATGATGATAATGCAATGCGGCACCGGCAGAATTTTTACAATAATAATCCAATACCTGGAGCTATTTGGAATACAAATAACTATAAATTAATAAATGCTGATGAAATTATCCCACCTGACTATGATTTACATAGTAATGTTTATGATGATATGCACAAATTGCTGTCTCTATCTATGAAATTAAGCCATGATACGAAATATATCAACAAGGATTGCACTAATCGGAAAGATACTAGGAAAATTTTTTCAAGTTTCATATGTAATGAGATGGGTGATCTGCGTGTGCCTAACCGAGAACCTGAACAAGATCTTAACACTTACTATAGGAATTCTATACATCCAACAGGCACGATTGATTCATTTTATAGTTGTTTCAAATTGAGAAAGGAACACATAAAAGAAGGAGCTCTGTTCTTGCTTGGAGAATACCCAAACAACGAAAGTTTTGCTAAACCAATTTATGAACTGCGTTCGGAACATGTTAATTCATATTATTATCATCAGGATCGTAGTGCATTATACTACTCATACCATGGTGATATACTTGCCAGGAGTTTACAAAATACCTAATTTTTATCATTGCATGACTTGCAGTGCAGACAGGGTCTACATTTTTCAATCACATGCAAGATGCAGTGAATTAGTTACTGTGTTGTGTTAATTGTATATGAATAAATATTGGTATAAAGCAGTTGTGTTTCATTAAAAACCAGTGACCCAACCAGTATTATTACTTGAAAAGTGCGTTGGAAAACATTGATTGTTGCGTGTGCAGTTGTCATTGGGATTGTAGCCCAACTCTAGAGATATATGGTGTGGTTGGTATGGTGGAGGTATATGGTTTTATTTTTTGGTAAATTTAGGGGGGGAAAAGTACTTTCCCCACGGATAGCTGCGTTCTTCTCGGTTATCAGATTCCTTACAACGTCCGGGAGTTTCCAGCGGTGGTCTTCCGCTGCTGTACTTCTCTTGAACATTCGTTTAGGACGGATTGTACGTGATCCGCAAGCGAGTTGAACGCCGCCGCCGTCGTGTCAGCGACTCAGACGATATGGTCGGGATGGTGTCAAGATGAGGCGACGTGGTGGATTTCAGCCTTTCGCTTACGAGGAAACTCGATCACTTGTGACGGGGAAGGCTGGTCGGAATCGAGCTGACCCGAGCGGGAGCCAAGGTGCATGATCAATTGATCACTGACCGCTGATCGGAATTGAGCTCGTGAAGCGTTTCTATAGATTGCGAACGGAGATTTACATTCTTTAGCAACGCTACATCGAGAACATCGGGCCTTTGGTTGAGATCATGCGGGAAGTGCGTCGGAGTCATCGGAGCGATGACGTCGAAGTTAAGGGTTGGGGATTCATGGCATTGAGATTGTCCGCTAAGATAAAGGAGTCACTCGAGCCAAAGAGGGTGTACTCGAGCAGAGAGCGGGGGTCGGGGGGGATCAAGGGGATGCAGTACAGCTTCTTTCTGTAATAAATAAGAATGCAACCGTCGTGACATGGCGCCCTATCGTTGCGAACCATACGGTAGTTGGCAATTTTAGGATCGTTGGGGTGGAATTTTAAAAAGGTCTTCTGTATGAGGAGGACAATTTTCCATCCAGATACAATTGGCAATCGTTGCCTCTAGCCGCATTGATTTCTAAAATCAAATAAAAAATATTTATTTGTCAGAAAACGGACATGGCCCTTGCAGCACGGGTCATGAACAAGCCATGGCTTCCAAAATTGTGTTGCCTACGCCAGGGTTTATGGCCGTGGTGGTTGTGGGAGTGGGGCGCGCTTGCACTGTTGCGGGAGCAGCAGTGTGCTGAGGCGCTGGCTGGGGAGCAACTGGGGCCGTAGGGGGGGTGGATTAGCTGGTTCCATGGAGAGAGCCTCTGTGCAGCAAGCCGTTCGGGCATCTGGGCGGAGGGTGTCCTCTCAGATGGAGATTCGCGTTGTTGGCGGGCGTTGGCACGCTTTACCCGTTTGGGGGCCTTGGGGCACCCCCGGTAGTTTGCCGGGTGATTGGATGGACCGCATAGTACGCAGCTAGGAGGCTCTGCGCACTGTGAGCGGTCTTTAGGATGTGGGCATTCGCTAGTGCCGTGCTCACCCAGACACTGGACGCATCTGGGCGTCGCTCGGCGATAGCTCTGGGACCTCGACCTGTGTGACATGGGAAACGTTCGCGTTTTGTTACATTCGCTATCTACTCCCCCTCGGGTTCGTGAAGGCGTTCTCGCTCAGGAACCCTTTCATTGACGTCAGAAACAGGCTGGCTGGACGAAGGTGGCCTCAATTACGCTTTGGCATAACTGGACAAAGAGGCGCATCGTCTCTTTTTTAAAAAGCGTAAGTTGGGACGCGTGGAACCTACCTAGGATACCGTTGGGATCACTTTACCTTAAATTCAATGAACAATAATTCTCGTCTTCTTTATTTTTAATCATTCAATATTCATTACTATATAATTTCTATCATTGCAATAGAAGACACTATTATTACTATACTACTACTAATACTATTGTAATTATAGAAATTAGCTAGCGATACAAGGTGGGATAGACGGAGCGGAAATCAACAAAAGAAAAATAGAAAAAAAAATGCAACAATTCAAAAAACCTAACAAAAGCCGGCAGGCCGGACACCGTCTAATTTGGCCGGACACAACCAAAAAGCCTGACTGTGTCCGGCTTTATACGGACGCCTGGCAACGCTAACCGTAGGTATAGGAAACGAAACGACGAGAAACATATAGGGGGCAAAAGACACAACAGTCGAAGAAATGAAATTCTATTTTGTTTTTCGAGGCACGCCTTTGCCTAGAAAAATAAATAAAATTTCAAATACACATTATACCTAAGACAATTTACTGTAAAACAAAGTTATTCTGAAAAATGGCTCGCGGATTTTTTTCTTCGCCGCGACGTCGATTTTCTTGGGGGTTGACGGGTGTCCTGTGGAGGTTGCTGGACGACCAAGGTTGTATGATAAAAACAGGGTAGACCAGCGACTTTTCCGCTAGTCTAGTGCGAAATACACTTAATTTTGGCGTCTCTAGCCCATGTAGCACCCGTGTGCAAACATTACCCTAGCGCCCCCTACAATATGTGTAAATGTCAAATCAATGTTTTGCAACAAATCTTTATTTTTTCCCGGATTTTAAATTGGCAACCTAGTAAATGTCTGTTTATTTCGTTGTAGTGTTTCAATATTTATTATTTATTAAAAAATGTTACTGACTTGTATCGCGTCGTGAATAGAAGAGTTAATTACGTAAAATTTACATATTGTTTTTTACTAAATCAAATTTCTTGGGCATCGCAAGGCCTAAAATCGGCATTCCCCTTTGAAGAAGAAATTGGTCGGTTTTGGATACCGTGATGTGTTGTTAACTGTATTTAGAATTATACATGGTGTTCTGGTGTTTAACCTAGCAAGCTAAAACATACCCATGTTAACACGTCTATATAGATGTTACATTATAATTATCACTGTCCAAATTTTGAAATTTATTCATTCTTATTACGATCATCAAACACACAAAGTTTAATATCTCTTGGGAACATTTGACAAATTTGGGAAGCTCACTGCGAGTAAGGCCCACTGTACAAAGCGTATTTTTAGAAAGGAAGGAGTGACAACAAAAATAGCGGGCGGCGGCGGGGTGGGCGCTTGCGGTGGTGTCGCGTTGATCACGCAGTGTTTTTTTACATGATTAGGGTCGTGGTATAGATGTAAGGCCGTCAAATCAATCCGTTTAAAACGAAAAAACACCGTCGGCAACATTTTTTTTTTTTTTTTTTTAATTTTTTTATTTAATATGGGTTTGCTCTTGACTCATTTAAAACGTTTTATATCGGTTGTTTTACATTTATAGTCGCGGGTAGTCGATCGATGCGGGACACGCAGTACCGGTTGTTGTGGCGACACTTGGGGGAGGCCTATGTGCTATGGACGTATTTATTTATTATTTATTTATTATATCCTTTATTGTACACCTCATTACAAACATAGTAAAAACGTTTAAAAAAACAAGTGTACAATGGGCGGTATTTCGGCTGATATGATGATGAGTTCTTTAAAAGTCGGTCATAAAAGATTTTTACCTACTAAAAGTTTTATTCTTTTCCATTTTCCCAAGATCTCGGTTTCAAAACGAATAGCGAACTGTCATCAACTGTCACAAATGTTGCCAACTTGGTGCTTTCGGCACTAGATTTAGCGCATTTCTTATTTCAGCGCTCTAAATTCCATAACAGTGCCTAAAGCATGAACATGCTCCATTTTCAAGAGTCTATAAGCAGACGTGGTATAAGTCAAACAGCCACCTCATTAACCGTGAATTCGACAGCTATTATAGTGCATTTTAGCGGATGGTTCAGCGCATTTCTTATGATAGCAGTGGGCAACACTGACTGTCAGTGTCAATGTCATGGGTCATGTTGTCAAAAGTTTAAAACTATCACTTGCACATGTTCTTGTTGGCCAAAACAAAAAACAAAATACTTCGGATTTTACGAAAACACCTTTAAATATTCCACAATGGAAGGTGACAATACCGATTTAAAAGATTTCAAGCTGCGGCCGATGAAATGTGAGTGCAACTATCTCAGTAAATCGGACGGATCAGCTATTTTATCACAAGGTAAGTGTTTTATCTCTTTTCTTACATCCAGAACTTAAATTGAAATTAAATAAAGGCCTGAATTTAATTTCTTTAATCAGAGTAAAACATGGAAAAAGAAAAAAACATGATATTAACTAATATAAAGATGTAACATTGATTGTTTGTTGAAGGTAATCTCTGGACCTACTGTCCGAGTTCGGGAATTCTTTCGCTGTTAGAAAGCTATGTTATCGCTTAGGATCTCATGCTGCTATTCATTCATCCTTCACCGTTGCAACAGGAGCAATATTGTGCAGAAATTGCTAGTAAACACTATAAAAACCTAAAAAAATCTTGGTACCTTATTCTAGGTCAGACAGTTGCTCTCGTGAGTGTCAATGGTCCTCTGGACATCAAGATGCTAAGCCAGAGTATAGAGAAGGCCACCCTCGAGGTGCTGTTCAGCAGTAAAGGTGGCAAACCAGCGATTGGAGACAGGTAATTTAAAATAAACATTTTAAAAGTACTTATTTTGAGTACTGTAAAGGCGGGTTAATTCAGTTCTGTAGTGCAATTTCGCCCAAACTTTGAACCAATAGAAACAGTAAACACAGCTGTGTCCCTATTGGTTAACAAGTTAGGGCCTCAAATTATCCTCCAGGCCAGAGCTGTTAATGCTCTGGCGTTCAAAAGGTTCATCAGCGCANCCAGCGATTGGAGACAGGTAATTTAAAATAAACATTTTAAAAGTACTTATTTTGAGTACTGTAAAGGCGGGTTAATTCAGTTCTGTAGTGCAATTTCGCCCAAACTTTGAACCAATAGAAACAGTAAACACAGCTGTGTCCCTATTGGTTAACAAGTTAGGGCCTCAAATTATCCTCCAGGCCAGAGCTGTTAATGCTCTGGCGTTCAAAAGGTTCATCAGCGCACCCCCGACGCCAAGCCACAAATTCACCGTACTTTTTGTCACATATTTGTGACGTTTGGCGTACAGGGCACGCGCTTGCTTGTCACGTATGTGTGACAATGGCGTTCAAAAGGTTAAAGAACTTTCCAAATCCGACTGGTAGTTCCAGAGATTAGCGCATTCAAACAAACATACAAACAAACTTTTCAGCCTAATTATATGTATTTGCATTGCATGTGGTAGTGATTTGTATTCATGTCAGTTGACATGTATACATAATAAAAGGCTGGCTAACTTAGCCAAAACTCCTAGACACAACGAATTAAATGGGAGTCTAAGTGTGGAAAATGGAGTCCCTACTGCACTCTACTACTTTACTTGTAGCACACATTCTGATATGTAAACAATGCTCACATTTCAGGTACAAAGAGCATGTGATCAGGCAGACGTGTGAGACAGCCATCCTGAGCAGCCTTTACCCGCGAACTGGCATCACAGTCACTATTCAAGAGTTGGAGGACTATGGAGGTGTAAGTAGAACCCCTTCTGTATACTTGAATCCAAAATTTGAGATAATTAACAACAGACTCTCGGTCATACAAGCCAAGGTTCAAATTCCATTACAACCCATACTTTGTTAGGTTTTAATTCAAATGGTTGATTAAAAATTAACTTAAAATACACATAGCTAAAGTTGATATTTAAATTGGTGGCAAAATTTTGATATTAGATCTTAGTTAAATTAGTATAGTTGATAGAAATTGAGAGTTGTTAGCCTCCATGTTTCTCGATGCCGAACATGGATGACTTCGGATGTGCGATTACACTGCGTCGCCAGAGTCGTCCTTTCAAACTCATCATCTGCCTAACCTTTTCCCACCTATACTGGGGTCGGCTTCCACTCAAACCGAATTCAGCTATAGAAGGCGCCAGATAAATGTGGAATAAAGTATATTGACCTTTCCCTAATAACTGTTCATAGGTACCTGAACAATTAAATATAAATCGTTTTTCATTATTAGACAATGTTAAGGATCACGAGAGATGATGATTCGGGACAGCTTTGTGTCATTAATTCCGTTTTTCAAATTAAAAATGTCAATAATTGTAGGTGGGTCAATGACCGTTATTCCACGATTATCTGGCGCCTACTATAAATACCAATATTTTACGTGGAGTGGCTGCCTACCAGACCTCCACAACCCATTAACCGGGTAACACGGTACTCCTTGGCAAGACTGGAGTCAGATTTACTGGCCTCTGACAATCCGTAACGACTGCCAAAGATCTTCAAATGACAGCCGGGACCAACGGCTTAACGTGCTTTCCGAGGCACGGAGGAAACTCGGTATCTTAAGATGGTCACCCATCCACAGACCAACCTTGGCAAGCGTTGCTTAACCTTGAAGATCGACCCGTGCGGCTGTTATTCTTTAGCCACGAGCTCTTCCCGTCCTGTCAAACTATATTTGATTATTTCAATCGAACTACACTAAGTCTTGACTTGGTGCGGTTACACTTTTCAAACAAAAAAAAACGAAACAAAATAGGACTCTTAAAAAAATTTCCTCGAATTTATTCATACTTTACTTCTTTTTGTGTAGGTAGTGTAATTTGTAAATGGAAGTTTAGTGATAACGACTCCACTGAAAAGTATTGTTTTCCTGTAAAGCAAAATACACAATTTCGTTTACTTGGATGACATATTTTTTCCAGATACTTTGATTTAAAAACTAAACTACTGAACCGATTTAACGTGCGGTTTCTACGTCTGTTAACTGTCTTATCTTTCTAACAGCATAAGCGGCTGAGCTTAGACGACCCGCAAGAGATGTTATATGAGGCCCATTATAATTTCTCGTCTAAAGTGATTCCTAGGAAAACCGTCTGATTTATAAACTCTAGTTGAGGTCACATTCGCTACTTCTAACATTAGTAGAAAAATGTATTTACCTAATATATACGCACGCGGGGGTGACCGACAGGGCGTAGGTATAGGTATAGGGCCGCGCGGCTCCCTGCTATAACATTCTGTAAGTCAGTGACTGACACCGGTGTCTGCTAGTATATTTTTGCCCAATTTTGTTTGTTACCACATAATTTATTTGCCTTTATTTACTCAATAAACAATTGAAACAGACACGGGAACAGATTGTGTACTGGCAGACACGAGGTGACTGCCACGGCGTTCAACTTGGTATCCAATATCTATGGTCTCTTAAGATGAACTATTTTAAAACTATTTTGTTTTCCTCTAAAACAAAATACACAATGATGACATATTTTTTCCAGCTGTTTTGATTTAAAAAACCAAACTACTGAACCGATTTTGATGGAATTTCTGTGGGACCAATCGGAAAGTATATCCTTTCACATAAAAATTGGTTTTCTGTAAAGTCGGTTTACGGACGATAGTTTAACGTGACAACGTCATAAGAAAACATTGATGAAATGATCGTAACGTTACAATGAGTCCAATATCTGTGATCTCTAAGATGAACCATATTCTCTAAACGAAACATACTTCTTCCGCATTCCAGTTCCTAGCCTGCTGTATAAACTGCGCGTGCCTGGCGCTGCTGAACGCGGGTCTATCGATGCGGCACACGGTCGCAGCGATCTCCTGTGCTATCGACGAGCTCGGCGACATACAGCTTGACCCCGAGCCGGCACAGCTTGCCAAAGCTCGGGCCACCATGACCTTCGTGTTTGATAGTCGAGAGAAGACTTTAGTCAGTGGTAAGTGTGGATATTTAAATTGGGTAAATTCAATTCAATTCAAAATTTAAATTCAATAATAAACAACATTGTACACCATTTTATTTGGATAAGTGTGTCTGAACACTTACCCGCCTTTGTAAGAGGGGAGAGTCCCACCGGTCCGCAAACACATTCAGGATGCCATTGGAGGAGGAGCGCAAGCGCGCCCTCATGGAAGTGCATCCCTTACGCATGATCGCTACAAACCCATCTACGCACGCTTCCGCGAACATCCCTGACGCGCTACATCGCCACGGCAACCCCAAAAGCCTAAGCCCCTGAATGCGTTATTGTACTGTACGCGCAGGTCGCTGTATACCCGCTGGGTACCTATACTTGGTCCACAGGCTGCACGTGTATAACGACAACGACAACAACACAGCAATACAACGTGTAACAGAATTAATGCAAAACCTGAAAAGGGGTCATAGTATCAAACGTCAACGCTCGTAAAACGCCAGTGGGATAGCGACCTTATAGGGTCTCGGTAGATACCTTATTTTGCCGGGGTTCATTGGTTTCAACCATTTTCCCCACAAAAAGTACTTTTCGTCTTAACCAAGCCAACACCATCCTGAACGTGCTCAGCCACAAGCTGGACACTGGACAGCCCCCTTCTGGAGCATTGGGTTCAAGCACAAGTGCGTGTGCCCGGGGCCCCAGAGGGCGGCAAATACCTAAATTAGTTTTTAATTTTATTAAATCTAATATACACTTCTCATCAAAAAAATCGAAACACTTTCGTTTTTATTGTTTTTGTCCTAATTTTTTACAAAAGAGAATTAATTCCATGAAAAAAAAAACATTATTGTGTAGCTGGCAGTTTGGTCATTACAGTAAGAAGAAAAAAATCAAAATTCGAAATTAGAATTTCATTTGTTTATCCTATAAATGAAATTAATCACTGTTTTGAGACAAATGTGTATTTAGGGTTGGAGTACGTTTCTCGTTTAAAAACTAAAATTAGCGCTTGTCTTTAAACTTTTTGTTTCTTATTTCATTTACTGTGACTTTGGGACGTCTGAAAAAACTTTTTTTTCTAAAACATATGGATACTTCGCCCGCAGAAGCCGCCCAAGTGGTGGCATTGCTGGATTCTGGACTTAGTCAGCGTGTTGTGGCTGCAAGATTGCATCTAAGCTTATCATCTGTTCATAGAGTCTACAAACGCTATCGGGAGACTGGTTCGTTCACGCGCCGTTCAGGATCTGGCAGGAATCGGGTCACTTCTGAGCGAGATGATCGATTTATTGTAACAACCTCTTTACGAAATCGACGCCTTAACGCTTTTCAACTGCAGCAGCAGCTTCGCGTTGTACGAAGAGTAGCTGTAAGTGACTCTACAATAAGAAGAAGGTTGAAGGAACGCGGATTGGCACCGCATAAGCCAGCGAATGGGCCGAAATTAACTGCAGACCATCGAAGAGCGCGCCTTAACTTTGCACGCGAGCACCTAACTTGGTCATACCTTCAGTGGAGCAAAGTACTGTTTTCTGATGAGTGTAAAATTATGCTGTATGGTAACGACGGAAGGAACAAGGTCTACAGAAGAGATGGAGAACGCTTTGCACAATGCTGCATTGAAGAAAAGGTCAGCTATGGTGGCGGTTCGTGGACGGTTTGGGGAGGAATCAGCGCCGACGGTAAGACAGAACTTGCCTTTGTATCTGGGCCACGGCTGCCTGCACTAAACTCTCATCGGTACATCGAACAGTGTCTTGAACCTCATGTGATGCCCTATGCACATTTTATTGGCAACGACTTCATATTCATGCACGACAATGCTAGAGCTCACACCGCGGGCGTCGTACGAGATTATCTTACCGAAGTCGGTATCTCCATTATGGTATGGCCAGCAAGAAGCCCGGACATGAATCCCATTGAACATCTATGGGATGAATTAAAGAGACGAATTCGAGCAAGAGATCCAGCCCCAGANNNNATACACTTCTCATCAAAAAAATCGAAACACTTTCGTTTTTATTGTTTTTGTCCTAATTTTTTACAAAAGAGAATTAATTCCATGAAAAAAAAAACATTATTGTGTAGCTGGCAGTTTGGTCATTACAGTAAGAAGAAAAAAATCAAAATTCGAAATTAGAATTTCATTTGTTTATCCTATAAATGAAATTAATCACTGTTTTGAGACAAATGTGTATTTAGGGTTGGAGTACGTTTCTCGTTTAAAAACTAAAATTAGCGCTTGTCTTTAAACTTTTTGTTTCTTATTTCATTTACTGTGACTTTGGGACGTCTGAAAAAACTTTTTTTTCTAAAACATATGGATACTTCGCCCGCAGAAGCCGCCCAAGTGGTGGCATTGCTGGATTCTGGACTTAGTCAGCGTGTTGTGGCTGCAAGATTGCATCTAAGCTTATCATCTGTTCATAGAGTCTACAAACGCTATCGGGAGACTGGTTCGTTCACGCGCCGTTCAGGATCTGGCAGGAATCGGGTCACTTCTGAGCGAGATGATCGATTTATTGTAACAACCTCTTTACGAAATCGACGCCTTAACGCTTTTCAACTGCAGCAGCAGCTTCGCGTTGTACGAAGAGTAGCTGTAAGTGACTCTACAATAAGAAGAAGGTTGAAGGAACGCGGATTGGCACCGCATAAGCCAGCGAATGGGCCGAAATTAACTGCAGACCATCGAAGAGCGCGCCTTAACTTTGCACGCGAGCACCTAACTTGGTCATACCTTCAGTGGAGCAAAGTACTGTTTTCTGATGAGTGTAAAATTATGCTGTATGGTAACGACGGAAGGAACAAGGTCTACAGAAGAGATGGAGAACGCTTTGCACAATGCTGCATTGAAGAAAAGGTCAGCTATGGTGGCGGTTCGTGGACGGTTTGGGGAGGAATCAGCGCCGACGGTAAGACAGAACTTGCCTTTGTATCTGGGCCACGGCTGCCTGCACTAAACTCTCATCGGTACATCGAACAGTGTCTTGAACCTCATGTGATGCCCTATGCACATTTTATTGGCAACGACTTCATATTCATGCACGACAATGCTAGAGCTCACACCGCGGGCGTCGTACGAGATTATCTTACCGAAGTCGGTATCTCCATTATGGTATGGCCAGCAAGAAGCCCGGACATGAATCCCATTGAACATCTATGGGATGAATTAAAGAGACGAATTCGAGCAAGAGATCCAGCCCCAGAAACACTTAGCCAGCTGCAAAATGCAATCCAAGAGGAATGGGATAATATACCACAACATGTGATCGTGACTCTCATCCGATCGATGAAGAACCGTATGGAAGCAGTAATAAGAGCTCGCGGAGGGAATACAAGTTATTAAATAAACGTTTCTTACATTTTTTTTCATTTACGCGTGTTGTTTTACCCATTTCCTTCATATTCCATACAGGGTAAAAATTACTCATTATACAAAATACGAAACCTATGAAGACTTAATTTGAATTTAGAACATTAACATTAGGATTTAAAAACCTCATACTACTCACTATTAAATGACATTTTACATTTATTCCTAAATATACACATTTTTCTGATAATCCTTATCAAATCATAAACTGCGAGGTGTTTCGATTTTTTTGATGAGAAGTGTAGTTTTAAGTCGTACAATATTATGGACCAAATATGTCTGAAATAAAAAGATTATATTTTTATTTAACCAATTTATTCACTCCCACAGGTTTTACGGAGGGTAGTTTCAGCGAAGACGCGTACAACGAAGCCTTAGAACGAAGTCGCTCCGCCAGCCAACTAGTATTCGACTTCTATAAGGATATCGTTAGGAAATACTCCAACGTCATTGGATAATAAATACCAATTAATACTTTGTAAACTGTTTTATTTTCCTAAAGGAACAAAACAAACAATTTTTTTATTTGATTATTCTCTTAATTTTACTAACATTTTAAATCATTATTTACCTATAAAATAACAAAACAGTGTAGAACTTTATTTACTTACTAAAATATGTAAGTAGGTACATAAGAATTAACATTCCTTTTTTAGGGTTCCGTACTTAATAGTTTCGCCATGTCCGTCTGTATGTCTATCCGTCCGCGGCTTACCTCGGAAACGCTTAGCGCTAGAAAGTTGAAATTTCGTATGGGTAAACATATTAATCATGCCGACAAGTGGTAGAATAAAATACAAGAAATACATTTTTTTTAGGGTGGCCCCCTTGCATGTAAATGCGTTGTTTTTTTTATCGTCTACCCCGTGGTGTGGGGTGTCACTGGATAGGTCGTTTAAAATATTGATGGTTTGCTAAAACTATTTTTCCATCCAAGAATCCGATTGCGAAATATTAAACTTTAAAGCGCTAATTTTTGTTAGAGTCGAGTGGTTTCCCCCCTCTGCCAGCTAAACGGTTGTTTTTGGAGACGTGAAAAAAATCATAGTAGTAGCATATATAAAGAATTTAAAAGGAAAACTCACCGCTACCTAGGCTTAACGAGTTAATGAGCAATAGTCGGCCAACTTATATAAAGGAACTCAATAAGTAAAAAAATCCTAGTTAAGTACTTTTTACTATTTTACGGTTAACTACGGAACCCTACACTGTGCGTGGTCCGACACGCACTTAGCCGGTTTTTTTAGTTAATGACCTGACTGTTTCCTTAACAGATGTCAAACATTTTGATAGCGATTCCTTGACTTGTTCTAAGTTTTCTTTGCCTATGGTTTCCTCTATGGTTCTACAGACACTTTCCTTGGCTTGGTTTATGGTTTCCTTGCTGTCATCTATAGTTTTTTTGACCTTTTTCTTCGTGGCTTCTAAAGTATCTCCTTCAATGATTTTCGTGGCCGCCTCTATGATTTTACAGATGAATTTTTTGGTTTCCTCTATAATTTTGTTGATTAATTTTTTGACCTCCTCTGCAGTTGTTGTGAGGTATTGTTTACCTACTTCTATGACGTTCTTGGCGTTCTCTATGGTTTGCAAGATGCATTTTTTTATTTCTTCTATAGATGTTTGGTTGGAGGTTTTGCCCGCTTCTAAGGTTTCATCGACTTCTTTTTCGCCCTCGAAACACTCCATATCTCATACTATCTTTGGCTGCACTTCGCTTATTCTGAGGATTTGTTCCATGCTACTTTTTACCCAGTTTTTCCCTAAATGCTGAGGTAAATAATAAGATAGGTGTGATTTCTTCTGAATAGGCTGGCGACAAGGCCCTTCGTCCTTGGGATCTGAAAAATAAACTTATCTGCTTAATAGTAAGTAGGTACTTAGTCTATTCATTCATAACCGACAGACAACGCACGGCCTGAGTCTGGAAGAGTTTTAACAAAGGTCCGCCATATAATATTAGGGAAGGATTTTAGAAAAATCATTCCCTATAATGTTTGTAATTTTTCCGATGTTTGTCCGATGAAAGCGGAAGTCCCATTGGTTCACGAAGAACTTGTATTCCATCTTTTCAGACTAAGTCAACAATGGATAGGTCCATTGTTGACTTAGACATCCTGTTTCTGAATTTAGTGATAAAAAGAAAATTAAAACTTTCCGATGCCGAGATCCTTTTGAGATCGCTTCGCACCCTCTTGCATCTTACAGTACCGTTTGTCTTGGACTTACTATCTATCTTTTTTTGAGCGTACTGAGCGACCATTCAGGGCGAGATTTTTAATCCGTATCCTTAGTTAAACAATGGTTAAAAATGACGGGCATCAACACTTCGTTTATGTGCGTATCTCGATCAATATTGAGCTTGACTAATGGCCAAATAAATAACGATTAGGCAGTTAATAACTAACAATTGATCGAAAAACGTATTTTAACGATTCACAAATTTTAACCATTGCTTGAGTTAACTAGGTACTGATAGAATAATCGGCCTTAGTTTTGCGTCCCCTAGTCTCCGAATGGCTCAGTCCGAACTTAATTGCGTTCAATTGTACTTATGAAACAATATCAATAAAAAGTACCTATAGTAGTTTATAAAATACCTAATGATAGGTTTGCTTCCATTATTAGTTCTTATAACTCAACAGACAGATGTGTTGCTGGGGAGTTTGTTGCGCCACTTCTTCTTCCCAGCTAAAACACTAGGAAGTGGTGACGGGCGGGCGTTTTGGGGGACTGCCTTTGTGTAGAACTTTGACGTTCAGAAAGTGCTGGCTGGCACTCAGCCTAATTTGAATAAATGACTTTTGATTATATGGGACTTTTAAGCATAACTGGCGAAATGTCAGAAACAGGTCCATTGCTGAACCTTTCTCCTTAACGCTATGATAAACCCAGTGACTCACCTTCATTCAAACTTTGCAACTTATATTATCGTAGTCCCAATGATATTACGAGTTTCTTTGGCGGTCTTTTACAATCTCCGCGTGATGAACGAACCATAGGGTCAAACATTATAGATGTATATCGTAAGTCAGAGAGCCCAATTGCTTGGAAAACGAGGGAGTAGGGTCACTGACCTCATGTTTTTGGTTTTTACGTTTACAGCATAGCAAGAATTAAGTAGGTACATTTAATTTTATTGAAATTCGTTTGAAAAGTGCGCGTAATTCTGACAGGCGTTTGACAACTGTTGACAGTCGTTCTTTTAATTTACCCCGATGGGAAGGCTCTTTTGACCATATTGCCTAGCTTACGTCCTTAATTTCTGGTTTTTGGAGTATTTGCCTTCTCGGCAAGTTTCAAGTGAGGTAGTCAATCAATACCTACTACAAAAAAAATCTCAACTCTACTTAACCGAGATTGCGCCTGTTTCAATTATTTCACATATTTTCCAGGTGCGTGGACACTTGAGACACAAAACTACACCAATTTACAACACAATATCCACTGGGAATCAATATACGAATAATTAAAATAGCCGCTAAACTTCACTCGACAAAATCCCGCCAAAAACTCCGTCGACAGCCGTTAAGCCGGCCATTAGACGTTTAAATATTTTGATCAAACAGACTGGTTCAAACCGATTTATCAAATTGACATGATCTTTCAAGCTTGTAAGTACACACTTTCATGCAGGCTTGAAGCGGCATCAGTTCTGAACCGAAGCGGGCATGAGTTGTTGTTTCTTAACAATGTCTACAAACGATATGCCTTAGTAATAGTCAATAGTTTTTCTCCGTCAAATGGCTTGATGTTTCTTTCGCTTTTTAAATCCATTTTTAACGTCATTTTATGGTACCTTTAAAAGTGAATACCTACTGGGCCCATAACCCATTAGGAAATGGGTGATAACTGATAATTCAAACGATTTATTTTATTGTTATTTTTAAAACACAAAGAAAACGTAACGGGGAGAGCCACAGACAAGGCATGAATGAGAATGTCAACCTTAGTTTCGTGGTAACGGATATAAAACTAAGGTTGACATTCTCGGAGAAGCGATTAACATATTTTTGAACCAGAACTGATACAATGTTTGCTTAATTAATCAATATATGCAATGCAACACACGTCCTTAAGGAAACGCTTCTGCAGCGGCAAGCGGCAACTGAGCGCTCGCAACACACACGCTCGGTCAAACTGTTTGATCAAATAGAAAATACGAAATGTCATATTTCTTCATGCCATTTGACAACTAATTAAATTTAAAAAAAAATCCTGCATACATTCATGCCAATTTGATAAAACTGTTTGAACCAGCCTGTTTGATCAAATTACTTGAACGTAAACATCGAAGTGAAGGCTTGGGTGAAGTGATTACGAAGTGGGCTGTCAATCCATGTAATCGAAATGGAATGACAGTTCACCTCGCGCTCACTTCACCTGAGTTTTCACGGTGAGAGGTTAAACTGAATCAACCGGCAGTATTTCCTGAGGAGCTCCGGAAAAAGTAAGCAGAACTGAATGGAGCCTAGGCAAACCCAGATTTAATAAAAACACTGATTCACTCAAAACAACAAAAGGCAATTGAAATGTATTTCCTAAATTAATCAATTTGGTGCATAAAATCGTGTCTAATACTTCTTAGTATTCTTTTTCTTTTTATAAGTCCCGGCTGCATACTTGACTGTGTCTATAAAAGTTTTCTTGCCCTCGTCTATGGTTCTTTTCGCCTCACACATGGTATTCTTGCCTTCACATATGGTTTTCCTGGCCTGCTCTACAGCTTCGGCTACAGTTTTCTTGGCCTCATCTATGGTACTCATTGGCTCGTTGTCGTTGTCGTTGTCTATGGATATATCACTGTCGGACATGCTTATCCTTGGCCAGTATTTTATGTATCATGCTTGTTCTTTGCGTTTGTTCTAGCTCAGATGTATTTTATTTCTATAAAATTGCTAGTCGCTGCTCGTCATCGTTAAGAATTTTTTCCAGTGGATAAGATTTGAATTAGGTCTGATCACATTTGCTGGCGCCGTAGACTTTAGTTTTTAAGATCTGAAAAAAAAAGTAAGTACGTGAAAAGCATAGAAAACATATAACTATAATGTATATACAAACATAAGTTGTGATTCTGATCTCACAAGATAAAGAGTTTTGTAAGGAGAAAAGGGACCTTAAATAACATTAGGCTAGCAAAAAACAAGTTCCGACTCTGAATTCCAGATTTGTGTCCGGATAGAGGCTGACTTCTATCTTGCCCTAGTCGTAGGTACTTATTGGACTTAAACTTTTTCATTTTAAAATTCTCAAATTCTCTGTCAGTTATTATCAACTTAGTATGTAAGCATGTACACAATCGTACCTAGCTTACATAAATTAGGCACGAGCATAGGCGGGATTTTAGTAAAATTCAGCCCGTACAAGGTACGGGACAAGAAGATCGACATTTTTCCATGAGCCCGAGCCCCGATAGGACTTTCCACGGCCCCATTATTCACAACCCGACTTCGTCCATTACTGGGCAAAGGCTCTCTTTTTCCTGTGTCAATCCTCACACTGCTACATCACCTTCATCTTAGTTCTACCGCGATGGCAATGTTGTCAACATCCCATTCGACGAACATTCTTTCTACCATTCCTTAGTTTCAATATCGTATAGCTCACCTTAATTCCACATTGAACGGTGCCGAGGCCGAACAAACCGTAGAATCACACATTATACATAGGTGTTTTTTTAATTATTAAGTCATAATGACATGATAGACATGTTAACCAATTCCTTATTTAACAGATCTCATGCTTTTTTGGTATGTATTTTATTGAAAATATTGTAAAAAATATAAGGAAATTCTTTTGAAAAGAGCGCGCAGTTTTGATAGTTGTTGACAGCGGTGTTACCGTTGACAGCTGTTGATTTAATTGGCAATGGTCAAGATCATAATATAATGCAGCCACATCAAAATTTCATTTAATTTTGAATATTTAAAAGTAATACCTACTCAAATACGTTTATTTATATTTTTATTTATTAAAATAAATCAACAGAAAAACACCTATGTGGGGTGTGTGGGTGTGTGTTTCTGGCCAACTGGTTTTTTTTTTAACTCACATTTTTTTATGTTAATTGTGTATTCCACTGCCAATTTGTTGTTACACTCTAGGTAGGTATACCTGTTGTCCCACTGCTGGACAATGGTTTCCACAAAATCAATATTAAAAAGATAACTACATTGTAATTACTGTTTACTTAATAAATTATGCATTGTTTCTCAACAACGGAAAGCGGCAAACATCTATCAAATTAACTTGTTTTTGCGCTAGTTTTACGTTCCAGTTTTGTCTGCTGGACGCTCCCAATTAGCGGGGATGATGATAGGCATCACGTACGACATTCGTACACCAGTTATAAACAAGAATAATACGAGTAAATAATTGAATGCATCCCTTTGGTGCGCCGCTACCGAATATAAAAGATGGTGCAAGAGTAAAACGAAATGTTGCGTGAGGTGCGATGGGGGCACACTCAGCGCAAATTGAGCTAAATAGTTTTAAAAAAAATTAAATTATTAATTTAATACTGATTTTCTAAATAGCAAACTAAAGTGGGTAGCAGTGGACAGAGCACATTGCTCTATGGATAGATAGCATCTCGCTTCCGGTCCAGCCCGTCTATTCGGTTCTCTTTCGCTTAAGGGCCCGAATCAGCAATATGCAAAAAAAGTGCCATTTTATTGTTGTTAGCCTACAATTGTATCCTGTCTTGAGCGTTATCTTGTCAATTTCACCCCGCAAACACACCAACTTCGCGGCGGTCGACCTCAAAAAATGACAGGTTAATAGTTACACTAAAGTTAAAAACTTGGTGTGCCCCAAACCTGCGACAGCGCGTTGGCGGCAAAAAAAAAAACGCAACAAGATGGCGGATCAACGCGATCTCGGATGCAAATGGCGGGCCCAAAAGCGCCGCCAGCACATTTAAATGTCGCAAACTGATGCTGATTCCTCCTCGAATGATTTTTGTTCTATTTTAAACGGCCCGACATTGTGCCCCTGTGAATCAAACAATTGTACCCGGTGGCGGAATGCCTGAATGGATGCCTCGGATATGTTGATAAGATTACTTGTGTTTGCGTCGTCTGTGTAATTTCGACTTAATTTGGTCATTGAATATCTAATTAAGTCTTTGTCGTATTCTCAGTGAGAACGTGCCTGAGAAATTCTTTGTAATTTGGGTGTTATTCGAAGTTCAGTAAGTAGGTACCTACTTGAAATAGCAAAGATTTTTGCATGCAATTTTTGGTAAAACGGGTTTATTTTGCACAGGGGATCGACCTTGGACTGATAGGTACCTATCGAAAGGTTTTAGCGTACAATAATTCAGTCTTTGTGAAATTGTGACTGGGGCTAGTGAGAGAAGTGTTGGTGGACTCGATTTAACTTCGATGGTATTTCGCTATTAGCGTATCTAGCTAAACCCTAATCTTAGCGGGAGATTTATACGTGGTACTTATATGTAATCTTATGTGCAATGCTGTTGCGCTTGAAAAATTACCTATAGGTACTCAGTACATAAATAAATACCTACCTATCTACTCTGAGTCCTTTTTTAACTAAGTGCATCCAAGAAACGTTATGAAACTCCAACGATTTTATCCTATTCCATGATTTTAGTTCTGCGGCAGTTTTCTGTTAATAGTAGGATTACTAAATTGCGTGTAAGTTATCAACCTACCAAGCAGCTGAGCTCACCTACGTGAAACAAACCTTTTTTTAGGGGGGGGAAATCCTCATGGATGTCCTCCTCTCTGGGGCGGGCGGAGAGGTCTGTCACTCTTACTGACTAAAACCACCCTGGTGTTCCATCTCCCACCTACGCCGGGGATCGCGGGAACGTATGCGACTTCCGTAATCCCCGGCTGGTGCCGGCCCGCAGAGGCGGGCCGGCACCAGCTCTCCTGCGACGCCCGATGCGCCTGCTGCGGGCTGGAACGGGGTTTGAAATTTCCCTCTCCCTTTCCGCAGACTCTTTCTGCGCTATACCTGTTTCGCAGAAGGAGACCACAACGACCCAGGACTCCCCGCCGCCGACCATGAAACGGACTACGGCTGGCAGCGAGAGGTCTCTGCCTACCACAGAGATGAGGGCACGGCGCGGCTCCTCCCAAGCGGCACACTCTGCTAGCGTATGCCGCGCCGTGTCCTCCCGACAGTCGACGCAGTGGTGACACCGAGAGTCCGGCTCCCTGTATATGCGACACAGGAATCTCCCGAAGCAGCCATGCCCCGAGAGGACCTGCGTCGCACGAAACGACAGGGAGCCGTGCCTTCTCCCGAACGTCAAACAAACCTACCTCAATTTTTTTCTCAGCACATCAACAGAACCTTTTAAAAGTCAAATAATATCGTTTACTAAGTAAATCTTGCGGTCACAATCATCTGTTTGCAAAACGATCAATAGCTAAAACAACCCATTCATCTAATTCAATAGTTGAACGCGACATAAATCGCGCGCGCAAAGAACGCGCCCGTTGCGGATAAAATATGTTTGCCGATGTGACATTCATCCTTTCCCGCGCAATTTACATAGTTTAGCATTTTGCGTCTTCGTGCGACATTCCCACGGTCAGATACGTCTTAATTTAATTATTAATACAGTATCTAAGGTTTTGAGCAGTTGAGTCGGAAAGCGCCTCTGAATACACTTTTAGACCATTTTCACACTATGACTATGGTAGGTAGTGCACTTTTATGTAAATTAGATGTCATTTTCTAAAATACTTGTAAGTAGGTATACCTACGGGTATACCTATCTAGGTGTCCAAGATTATTTTCAACCTAAGGTAAACTTACGTTTTCAAAGAACTTCTTTGAAAACGTAGGTAATCATGACGTCAAGATGTCCTCACATCTCGCCTAAGTGGCGACGCCGCCGGTGGTGGCGTAAATGTACCTAGGTACCTCAAATTCCTCATTGTACCGGTTTGACAATGTGACATTTCGGTAGCCCATGTTAATGGCTTACATTTTGGACTTATTGCTAACGCTGATAGAATGTCAGTTTGCCCTGGTTCTCTAGACATTGTTGCATTTATGATATGAGAAATAAGTTAAGCATCTAAGATCTACATTTCCCCGTGTCAGTCTTCAATCAATCTGAGGCGAAGATATTATGCTATGTACCTAAGTAGAGATAGTCGTGCCGCTCTAAAGCTTCGTGTCTATGCCGACAAGTGCAGACACTTTATCGATGTTTTGTGTCTTTACATAACTCTGAAAGTTATTAATGTGGGAAATTGACTTTGCTAACCTACCTATGTGAAATGGGCCCTCAGTCGTGGGTTTTTCCCTCGTACTCTTTGTCTGAGTTAATTTCTACCTTTCGAATCAATCAAATTAACAGGTAAGTATGCAGTCTTGTTAGATTATATTGACATTTATCGATGTTTTTTTTTCCATTTGTGGCGATCCGTGCCCTGATGCGATTTTCATAAGCCCTAAACTATTTTTGGGGGACAAGTCCTTGACCTTGGCGGAACTTTTCTTTGAAAACAAATCGTTTGAATGACAAGAGTCAAGAAAAGTCGTTTTAAAAAAATAAATGTGAATACGAGAGTCGGTATTCGGTACAGTGGGTACCTGTAGGTAGGTGCAAATAAAAATAACAAACAAAATAAAAATAAATATTTCAAATATCATTAGAAGTCTACCCATTGTGGCTCTACGTATTTATCAAAAACTTAAGGCCGTCAGAACAACTTATTTAAGTATTTTACTTTTTATTCATAAAATTCCAATCACCTCTATAACTGTCCGAGAAACTCTGAAACGTAATACCTAGGTATCTGTCAACCACATCTCTTTATGGCACCCCGCCTTATCGACATGCATATCTCTGGATATTACAATTACAAATGTCAATAAAACATCATTTGCAAACATGGATACTCATAAGAATAAAACATTGTTGTTATTTTATGGCGCAAACCGCATTTTACTTATATTCTCGCTTTTTAATGTATTTCGAACTACCCAATTGACATCTGTCAACATGACATCTTGACTTTGACAGATGTCAAAACTTGTGTCAATATTTGAACTTTTCATGCAACTCAGTAAGGCAATGGACACGCAACGCACAGCCTATACGATCACTAACCCAACAGGTGGGTTCCGATCAAGTTACTGTAGCCGTCGACTAAATTAAATATATTAATAAGAATTGCTATTAATATCTGAGTATAATCAAACGCCTCGTGCTCATAACTACAGATGTGCGTGCAACGTGCAAGATCTTAACTACTTGTTTTGAATCTTTGAAGTATTGCAGTCATTTTGGATAATTTTTGTATTGTTAAGTCTACTGTGTGCGAGACCGAATGAAATTAATTGATCAATTAATTCGGGAATAAGTTGCAAACGAAATAAAACGGTAAAAACATCTGCTTGCCATGACGCCTGCTCTAATTGGCAGAAGCCTTCTCCATTATATTTGCATATTAGATAGGTAGGTACTACACTATTATCAGATTTAGAATGAAGTATGCGGCGAAGGCTGCATTTGGGTTTGGTTCCCGAAGTACCTTTTCTCGTCTTGTTCTTATGGCATCTACCAGAGAAAATGAAGAACTTATCCATGCTCCTGAATTTTGGGAGTTACTAAGTCCAGAGCTAGTCCTGGCTTCGTATGGAAAGATTAATCTTTTTGTTGTGTACGTGTGTATGTCACTGAACTCTTCCTAAACGGCTGGACCGGTATTGATGAAATTTTTTGTGTGTGTTTAAGGGGATTCGAGAATGGTTTAGATTCACAATGTGACCCGGTAGGTGGCGCTGCAATCGATTTCTATAATTTTTCGTCAGACACAAAGCAAACGTTCGGGAAGGACAACGTCTGTCGGGACCACTAGTTTATGTAGGTATATTTTAGCGTAATTTTTCGAAAATACGTACCTTAACGTAAAGGCGTAGTGGTTGTGGTGGAAAAGAATTCTTTGTCTTCTGTTTCCCCTTCCTGGTGGCTGATACAAACAAAAAATCCATCATCTCAGTTGGTATCGCATTTGGAGCCTGACGAGAACACCAGGCTACCGTAGCGCCGACTCACCGAGACAGCGAGTGGCCGGCGACTGTCATAAAGTACCATCGGAGCAGCGGTACACGGCGCGGTAGCTCGCTATTAGCATGAGAAATTACAAGGTGCATGATACAATATGCGCGGGCGACGGTACAGCTTGCAGATTAGGTTGGTTAGCGAGGATTTTAAATTAGATGGACCTCTTTTCGGTATGGTAGAGATTGGCGTTTTCAAGGCATTGGTATTGGTAGATGAGTTTTTCTTTAAAAGAGAAGGATAGAAAAAGCTACGTCGCGTAGATATGGAGATTCTAAATAACCTCTATAGTGGTAGGTATTATGATATAACCAATCACCATAAACGGACTAGCGATATAGGTAGAAGAAATTCATAGTGTGGAGCGAAGATTAAAAAAAAAGACCATAATGTATAGAGTTTTCAGAACTCTGAATAGGTATTATCAAGTTCAACTGATGAAGCACATTTTTCTGTCAATCCTACAGAAGGATCGAGAAGGAACATTCTTCGCACTCTTCATAACTTCTTAATCCCTAAAGACAAGTCCCTCTTGCGTGAAAATATAAACCAGTTCCAGCGACGATCCTTTCATTATCGTTTTTGCAAACAGTAGTGGCGCAACGCTATCAAGTACGTCTAAAAACTCGCACTTAGCTGGTCAAATCGACCACCCAAGGCCAAAAAGCTACCTCAATCCGCCATCTTTAATTCCGCTGCTATCCCTACAGCTAGGGAAGGGCCGCATCGAGAGTTACTGGCAGAGCGCATTCGACAATTAAAACTAAGAGCCACCCGCAGACACGGCCGCGGGACACCCATGATGGATGGCGCGGAAGACGACCAGAGGAGTGCTTGTTATGTTCAGCTACTTGTAAAAATAGCAGCGAAATTACTAATGAGAAGGCTTATATTGAAGATCTTTGTGAATCGGATGTTACAAGCTGTTTGAATAATCTAACACTAACCTAACACCAGGTGACGGTGCCCCGTCAGCTGGTGTTAGGTTAGTGTTAGGCGGGGCGTTTTGGGGTGCTGACTTTAACTGACGATCAAAAAATCTGGTTCTCAGCCTAATATGAATAAATGATTTTTTAAATTTTGTCACACGCTTGTCCATATTTATGTCATGTACAGCCGGCATTATAAGGCTCTTCTCCTAAGGCTCATCTCCTTATATATACTTATAAGGAGAGTGAAGAGTTTTTGTTTGAACGCGCGAATCTCTGGAAGTAGGTACCAGTCGGATTTGGAAATTATTTTTTGTATATGATAGTCACATTTATGAGGAATGCTATAGGCTATTCAAGAACGGGAAATTCTAGGGCTAAAACTAGTTATTGAGACGTCCTCTATTATACTTAGTTGTGGCTGCACGGCAATTCCGTGCGAGAAAGCACTAATATGACGTCACCAACCATCATGGTTCTGGTTTGAAAGAGAGACGGAGCTATACAACCCGCATAGCATTTTCTATTTTTATAATGGAATCACGATGGTATTGGCATGTAGCATTGTATGTAATGTAGGTAACCTTTGCTTCATCTCGCCAAGCAGCTTTACTTTGGAGTTAGATACAGAGGGTGGAAACTAACTTGATTGAATACCGTACCTAACCGAATGCTCTCTCTGTTTGAGATCAGAAAACTTGAGCCAGCAGTTGTCAGCTGGCTCAAGTTATGTTTCGGCGCAACGACTGTCATCTAGCGTAAGCGTGTTGGTTGACGCCGTAATGATAGATTATGGTTAGAATCACGTGACATTTTGATTCTACATGCATCCCTAAAACATTTCAGCTTTGCCTCTTGCGCAGCTAAAAAGGCTAGAAAAAGCTGAAGACTGTCTGAGATAGGTTTCTGTGTTTTTTTAGCATTGGCAAAAAAGAGGAGCTGTTTCAGTGGGTTCTATTTCTGTCAACATTCTACATTTCCTTTTCTTACGAAAAAGCATTCTTAAAACATTATTAATACTTTACATTTGTAAATAAATAAAAAAACTTCAATATCACACACCACTTTCCTGTAATTGGCTGTAATTTCCCAAGAAATTTGAAACGACCAATCAGCGACGAGCAAGTTAGTTTTTGTTTACTGCAATCAAGGGTGCATGTTTATACCAACTTATTTAATTTAATGCGTACATTTTATTAGGTTTTAGACTTTAGTATGTTGTGATAAGGTGTTTTATTACATGTTTTATTTAGGTTTTAGCGGCACGGTCGCCATTTTGTTAAACTTTTTCAAAATAATCGATGTAGCTGTTGCATGTTTCTTATCTTTGTATATCTTTTGCAAAGCTCGCCATGTTACGTTATTTTTTAACGTATGAACCATTTGCAATATTTCGATAAGAGCAAACACCTGCTTATCAGTGACGTGAAATTATTACCGGGTGTGTTCTGATTAGGCACTCATTAACCAATAAATTATTATGTGATGTGATGAAGTAGCGACTTTTAATGTCGTTATAAACGGTTTGTTTGTAGGTACTTATTTTTTTGAACGGTTAATTATGACTTATTGTACTTAAATACTTACAAACACGATTTAATAATGTTCATTTTAGCGTGTAGGTACCTATAGGTCATTATTATTTAGGAGTGGACTGTAGGTCCACACACACTGCTTGCCAAACAAGTTTTCCGCGCTTTAGATTTGATACGCAAGTGTTTTCAAAAGTCTCACAAAAAGTCGCGCGAAATATACATATATTTTTTTCGCTCTATTCTCAGACCAACAAAAAAAGGTAGACAGCGCGCCGCAAACATCAAAAGGGTAGCCATCGTTTAATCTATGTGTGTATTGAAGGGTTGCCATTTGTTAAATTTTTTCCCTATAATTTGAAAGAAAGAAAGAGAAAGAAAGAAAGAAATATATTTATTTGGGGATTTTTGTGTGGGTAGGAACTAGTGTAATATTATAAGAGTATTGTTGAATATGGTATAGTACCTCAATTGTTTAGGACTTCTATTATAAAAAAACAACTCATATTTCCAATCAACTTTATTAAATTAAAAAAAAACACCATAACAAAATTTTATAGCTTCTATCCATTTATTTTTAATTTCATTATTAATTGGAAACCTAAAATATTAAATAAATATAAAAAGAAAATGGGAATATAACTCGAAGTAAGAAATCATATTTATATTTATAGATTAATCGAATGGGCAAATTTTAAATCGTCTTATGGCAACCCCCGCACTTTATGTCACTGCTTTCGTTCGCTGAGGTTTTTTGTTCCAAGTAACCTAAAATTCGTAAATAAATAATAAAGAAACGATGTTATTTCAAGTATTTGCAAGTGAAAAGTGATTCCGTAAGACTTTTTATGTGATTTGCTGTTGTTTTTGCAACTTTTCACAACACAGGAAGGCATAATTATATTTTTTAAATCTAAGTTATCTTGACGACGACTCGTGACAAACTAAGAGCGATGAGCATGGTTTTAGTGTAGGTGTGTGCGTGAGAGTGTATGTTTACTTGCAGGAGCACGGTTTTATGGCTTCACTTTTGATGTTTGCGGCGCGCTGTCTACCTTTTTTTGTTGGTCTGAGGCTCTAGTATCATTCTTCGGGATTCAAGTGCTCAGTTTATTTGCGAGTTCTGGAATTAGTTAGTGAGTGGACAAGCCAACCTATCCGGACTCACAAAACTAGACAGCTTTGAAGTCCATTAAAGGCAAAATAGACCAAGGTTAAAGTGTGAACGAATATCATAAAAATACTGAATTAATATAAGTAATTTATAGGTACCAAGTTAATTACTTGTTTTAAATTATTTCTACGCAATTAACATTTTCAAAGTATAGATAGGAAGACAACCATTACCTAGTTTTTAATTGACATTAAACATGTCATTAAACTCTACTTAAGAATTAAATATAGATAACACTTGTTTTTTGTTAGGTAATATTTTGTTTGTCTGACACACGTTATCCTAGTCTTGCATGTGATTTAAGCATAATAAAGAAGTCAGGAGTCCTTAATCGTGTATTTTTATTGTAATTTTAGAATAATCATAATTTCAGTCGAAAGACGTAGTGTAGTGAAGTTGGACATAGGTACCTATACCTTACCTACCAACCTTTGCCGTATACTTTGACTATTCACTGTTCATTTGCTATCATGAATTCGTTGTGAAAAAGAGATGGCGCAATTCGTCCTGCATAGCTCCGTCTCTCTATCACAACGGAATCATGATGCCATTGACATGTCATTGTAGGAGGGCTGCTTCAAGTGTTGCTACATCGACCTGTATCGATCCTATTTATGCATCTTTCATCCAGTGGACTCCAAAACTGCGTTTTGCGACGGCCAATTCAATTTGCACATATTAGCCAGAAAATCTTATAGAGTGCTACATAAACCAAATCAGCGTCTGATGCATTTACCACCTCCTTAATTTACTGGATTAACAAGGCAATTAAAAGAGAGTGGGCAACTTTCTGGATACTGCAATGGAAAAGTAAACATCGGCAAGAAAACGTAGGAGTAGGGAAACCTTGGGGTCCTAGACAAAATGCGTAGGTAGTTTTCTTATAGTAAAATAAAGATCTGTGACATATCTTGGTACCTACTTAATCCACTGTACCATCCGTCACCAAATCTCGTCGTCGACCACAAAAGTGTTGAAAATCACCGTCAAACTGCCAATACACAACAAACTATGTTTCAAACAACATACTCATGTATTATTCATTATGTACAGATTTATTTCTATTTAATAGCCACCCGTGTTGGAAGTTTGGTAAAAAGTTGGCGGGATAATAGCGGGGCGTGGTCGAGCGCCTACTGGCGTGCGCGGCCGTAAATCGAACGCGCCCGTTCCAATTTTATAATTATGTTCCAAAAACTAAATTGTATGGGTTTTATTAGGTAGTGCTCAGGAAATATTTAAAAGTTGAGTTACTCATCTTGGTTGTTAGTAGGACAATGCTTTCTGTAGATCATCGTTCCATTACGATTAGATGGGTGACGATTGACGGAGGAAGGACCGTTTTTCAAACAGCGCCTGCGTTTTGGGGAATGCGCGGCATTTTTTTTCGAAAATTTAATTTTAGGCGACAAATAATAGATTGGATCTACGAGCTTACTCAGGTAGAAAGGAAATCGAGAATGGAAAAAGATATTTAACATAAATTTCAATTTAATTTTCGCATATTTTCAGTCTAGGAAAATTCTCTCACAATATACGTCGATTATACGTCGATAAATTCTTACATTTTACAACAACGATAAAATCCGATATAAGTATGTTGCGCGGGTGAACACAGCATGGGGCCGAGTGTACCTACAAGCGATTACTTGGCCCTACAGTCTCATTAATCCTTGCTATTCTAAGGAATTCAATTGCAGCTTTTTAACGATTAAAATAATATTAGTGGCTCTCATTAAGATATCCGAACGCTTTCCATAGTAGACACAACTTTTTTATTAAAACTAAGAAAAGAGCATGGACGTATAAAAAAGTAGGTAATTAAAGTGTGTTTTTTAATCCCAGAGACTAATTTGACAGGTGTAAATGTCAAACTCCAAATTGAAAATACAAACAACAATCACTTGAGATGTCACTATTAGTCTCTAGGATTTAAAGCGAACTTTAGAAGCTATGGATTTTTTATTAGGGTACAATGAATCATCTATTTCCACAAATAAATAACCCACAAGAAAAACTTGTACTTACTTAGCTAAGTTTCAGATACCTATCCTATGATAGCAAACCTTTACTTAACCTTTACTTTGACAGCAAAGATGCAAACAGGTCTCTCCTTTCTTTAATTGAAAAAAAAACACCTACCTAAATTCACGTTTTGATAGTAGAGTATACCTACTATCAAAACGTGTTTTTACATAATATTATTCACAATTTAAAAAAAAAACAACGCTACCATAGATTAAGGGTATCTTTTAAATAACAGAATAAAACGTTGCTATCTCCATTTTCCATTCGCATGTGCTGCGGCAGTGTAATTATAACAAAACCGGCGATTAAACCCTTAACATAATCATAGTGCGCACTTTTTTAATTATGGCAACACTGAGTTCCCTTTTTTTCATTTGAATTTTGAATTGGAGTTCTTACTTCGGGTAACCTATTTTTATGTTTTATAATTGCTGTTTTTAGTGTAAAACTTTTAGGGATGGAATGGTGAAATCCTTAGAATATTACTATAATTTTGGGACTGAAGAAAGAGTATCATCTGCTCATAATTAAATACCTACATTTTCTAAAGACATTTTGTTTAGATTTCCACCAAAAGTTAGTAGAATGCTGTACGCAAAATTTCTAACAATAAGTACCTAAGTAGACAGTCGCTTCAAATCATCATGCAGCCTATGGGAGGCGCCAGATAGATTTTGACTGCTAAAATACGTCAAGGATTAAGAATGTCAATAATAAATATATGTGGGTCAATGACCGTTATTTGCAAATTTATCTGGCGCCCAAAATAGGGACAAGTGCAGCCGGTCTATTCTGTCAACACCTCACCGTGTACCTACACTTAGGTAGAGTGATCATGAATTGAAATGTCATTCCATCTTGATTGCATGGATTGACAGCTCAGCTCACTTCATGTTCTCTTCATCTAAGCTTACACTGTGAGATGTTTACAGAATCGCTGCTGAATCGCATTGCTGCTCTGCTACTGTTAGAAAGCGTGAAGTTCAATTCCCGGAAGTACATTTTTGAACTGCTGATTTATTTCTGAATTCGAAGTTTAAATCTACCATAAGTTACTAGCTTTTAGGTACCTGCGTTACTAGCTGTTTAGGGATCTGTGTCAACCCTCTTGAGAAATATCGGCGTAGGTACGTAGTTTTACAATTTAAATTAACACAGTATTTTTTAACAGCAAACAGACAGATGCACCTTCATTCAATACATGTTTATTCTTAGTTATTATTTACGACGTGTCGACTCGCTCATAATTACAAATGTCGTTACATTTTAATTGCTGTAAGGATGTTATAATTGTCAGTTTGCCGCCATAAATTAAAAATTCATTTATTATTAAAATGAATCGGAACTGCTTGACCTTTTGAAGATGTTAAGTTAAACAAGGACGGTTTTATGGTAGATGGATAGGTACTAAAGCTTACAGGGTACAGTGGGTACCTACCTATCAAAATTATATTGAGAAAAGTTCCTATCGTAGTCAGCAACGAAATTAATTTGCACATCATCCAAATAAATTGTCAAAAACTGGTTCAATATTCTGTTTTTGCCCGCGTTTTGGCTCGCATTAACGTTCGAAAAAGTTCATCCAACTCGGTTCAGCGATTTAGGAGTGAAAGCGTTAAAAAACAAACACTCAAGTTAGCATTTCCAGTATTAGTTAGGATTATTCTCCTCAAATTATTTAAATTTATTTTGCCAAGCACAAGTGATTTTCACCGGCCGTTGACTTCGAAGCATCAATTTAAAAAAGTGCGTTCAATCTTAAATGTCAGCGGAAGTGACATGCGACCTTCATAATGGGCGCTGCGTGCGCGGGAAACGATTGCATTCGGATACATTATGCTGAAATGATTCGCGCTAATCGTTCGTTTGACATTTTAAAATGCGGGGGAAATATATTTTGTTATTTTTTTTTTGTTATTTTGTCGAGTTGATCTTGTGATTGTTGAGGATAATTATTAATATGTGTCTTGATTTAGGAGGACTACTAAGTTAACTGCAGGTTTTTTTTTGTGAAGGAAGGTACGTTTTATTTTTTTTAAACATCTATTCCCTGAGGATTATGCAGAGGTTTCCACATTGCATTTACCAGTAACAATAACAACTTTCAAACAAAGAAACTTCTTTTAAATCAATGTTACTTCCGTATCGGATTTTCTAGCTAATAAATTTTAGTTGTGAATTAATTTTTGTATGTTTGATGATGAATTGCATCAATGCTCTCATGCCAAAATATTAGAATGTAGGATTTACAATAATATTAAAGAATCCTTGATTCTTTAATATTATTGTACTTAAATCCTTACATTCTGAGCAAATACATGAATATTCTATTCTATTCTATTCTATTGCAGTTATGTTTTAGTGTCATGTATTAGAGGGTGCGCCTTAGTAGGTAATCCAGAATCAGGAATCATCCAGGCTGTTATTGAGAAAATCCAGATGGAATAAACTAAAATAAACTTTGCCCGACACGGCAATCGAACCCAATTCTTCAGCTCAGCATTAGCGCTTGCGACCTCTAGGTTTACACTGGCAAAAATTTGTATAATTCAGCGATTGCGTGTGTTCTCAAAACTACCACCGGTACATTGTGGAATGATGGTGGAGATCCCACCCATCCGCACAAAACGTTTTGGGAATACTTTCATTGTACGTACAGTTAAGGAGTGGCATTTCTTTCCGGAGTCTGTTTTTCTTGATAGCTTTCCTAAGGTTTCCCGAGGACCTAGTGAATAGTTTACTTTTAGGCAAGCGTGCTCCAACGTCGGCCACATTATCGCTTACCATCAGGTGAGATCAGGGCCGTCTTTTATCCATAGGAAGCCCTGGGCACAGTATAATGGGGTTCCTATGAGTTTGACAAAGTAGTCCCCACTTTGTTGTCTGGACTGGTTTATTAAGTCATATTATCCGGAACAAAAACTCTTCTAGCATTATTTAGGTGTAGCGGCATCAATGCCGCCACAAGAAAAATTAAGAAACGAAATTTATACGGTAACAAAAAGAACCGCAACGCCATCTATGACGAACTAACAACGAAATCATGCAGGCAACAGTCCGAATATCAACTATCGGGCAGTTGCCAACCAGACACAATAACCGTCTGGCAGGAGGATCCTTCCATTTCCAGTGGAGGTATGCGGGACTTTACTCTCTGTACCGCATACCTCCATGGGTAAGTGCTTAAAAATCTATAGAGTCAATAAACTAAGTGTAATATTTTCTTAATATATTTTACTTTGATAGCCTCGCAAGCTCACCTGATGTGAGATTGTCGTCAAACGCGAGCCTATCAGTTATAACAAAAATTAAAATTTGTAAGAAACAAGCACCTCAATATAACCATTTATCCACAATTTAAATAACGACATATTTTAGCGAAATGTCGTATAATCCCTTCAAAAAGTCCTTATAGTCCCGGAGTTGGCATCGCGGAGGTAACTTTAATCAGGCTCGCAGCGGGGTGCCTGCTATAACCGTGTCCTGTGGGCCTCGGGCGGTGCTTGCGCTTGATGTACACCTAATGTGTGCTGTGCACTATCGTTGTTTCATGTAATTAATATTTTGAGGTCTCACACTCTTTGACTATTCGTGAAATCGTGATGTTCTGTCGTTGTTTTCCTGTTTCGAGTTTATTTTTATATTTTCTTTGTAAGTTTTTACCTACATTTAATTGCTTATGATTCATCTCCTGCAATGGTGGCGTAATCTGTTCGAAAGATCACCGCGGCCCTGGAACGCTTTAGGAGGAACACGGATGGGTATTTAGTTAGTAAGAGTTTGACACGCCCTTTCGCTCCACTCAGAGCGGAAGAAGTAATTTGCTGATTTACTATCCTTAAAAAAAAGGTTCATGTTCTGATTTATGTCTACCATCAGCCAATGATCTTTAAAAGCCCTTTTTTAATGTCACTAATCTATACTTAACATAATAAAGCAAAATATTTGTTTGTTTGAACGCGTTAATCTCTGGAACTCCCAGTCGGATTTGAAAAATTATTTGTAAATGATAGCCACATTCATGAGGAAGGCTATAGGCTATACGGGAACGGGAAAAACGCATACAAAGTCGCGGGCAAAAGCTAGATAATACAGGAATAAATGCCTAAGTAAAAACAGGGAAGCGTTTCAGTAAACAACAACAGCGAACTTTTATTTTAGGAATTATAGCGGATGTATCCAAACGTCTCCCTGGTCGCACAGGTCGAGGTAAGGCACCTGAACGATACTCGCCGTGATGTGTGTGTATCCAAACGCACTTTCGTTCACGCGCCTCGCGCCGACCAATAATAGCCGAGCCGGCGCGAATACTAGCCACTGATTTGGCTATTAGTTGGTTAGGTTGACAAATGGTAATTGTCGTCATACGATAAATATGGCGGCATTGTAATTCTGATTCTCGTGTCATAATGTTGTGATTAGTTTGATTAAAGTTTATGCCAATAGCAAAGCCCTTTTTTTTACTAAAGCTGACTCACCCCGACTACAGCATTAATTTACCTGTAGTAGGTAGGTCAATATAGCTTCAAGTGAGAGCTTTCAGAAGGAGATATTTAACAAGTCGACAAAGTAACTAATCTTATTGCTGTATGGTCAAAAATTATTCGAGGGGGGACAGACAGGGCAGCGGGGCAGACAGGGACCTTTCCGAATGGACAGTAGAGTCACTTAATTAATGTAATTTTTTTTTTTTTACTGAACTGTAAACGATGACGTTCAAAGGTGCCCTTTAATGGCCTAATTGAAATAAACGTTTTGACTTTGACTTTGAGGGCAGACTTATTGCATTATTCAAAAATGTATGCAATCGGCAGCTTATTATGCGTTAATTTTGAAATGTTTTATGCTATCTAACAGACGAACTTTCAAACATATGAAGCAATCTACGTTACTCGTCTTTTGGAATTCTTTTCGATTGTGAAGGAATATGCGATTTTATGAGTTAAAAATGTTCGTGGCCCACCATAATATTCAAGTGATAAGTGAACTACGGCCCGACACCGATACCTGACTGTGTTCTATGTGGCCCTTGACCCGAAAATTGTGAAGACTGAAACCTATTTTAAAATTCTCCAACCATAGAGATTTCCTTCGAACTCAATTTTTCAATTTTTTCGCGACAATTGACTTTGACAGTTTGAGGTAAAGGGAAACCTACACTGTAGTTCTGTGAAATATTTGATTCGACAATGTTCTCCTCAAAATTGCTGATAAATGTCCCTCAAACATCTTTTATTGTTAACGGAAGATGTATCAGTTGTCTGCCGCAGATTGTGTTGCAGAAAATTAAATTAAACGGAATTTCAAGATTTGAATGTAACGTGAAGCAGGGTCAATCTCAACATTTTCGGTGTAAAACAACCATGGTTCCGACTGGGATGTTTGATAGGTTTGTGTCTGAACTTTATTAGAAGGTACTTTCCTAACCTAATCCTATGATATCTAGTAAATCTATATAGGTAGTTAATAAAACAAGGTCGGGTTAGTTACACCACTTATAACTCAAGAACGGCTGGACCGATTTTGAAGATTTTTGGTTTGTTGTATTTGTCTTGAAAACATTGGAAAAATTAAAGAAAAAAAAATCCCCGCCGTCCCATCGGAATATGAGAGTGATGAACGAGGGAGTGCGCCTGTGTTTGCGCACACACTTGTGCACTATGTGTCCCGTGCCGATGGCTAGTCTCGGTTGAGATTGGCCGCCATGGCCGAAATCGGTCAGGAGGACTACCTACCTATATCTAATAATATTGGCAAGTCTGTAGGTTAACCAATCCTTACTCAACTGACTTAATTAAAGCAGTTTGTAAATCGTCAACATTTAAACAATCCAAAAACTCGCAGAACGAATCTGAAAAGTCCTGAACTGTGCAAGTACCGGAAGGCTTAAAGTTGTATAAGCTGGAAATACGTTGCCCGTAACGACAGGTATCCGGAATTGGCTGCAATGATAATGTCACCTGAAATTGCAAACTCCGTAAGATTGTAGATAATAAATCATTATTAGAGTATAATTTCTCGATATCCCATCCAAATTCAATAGTTTCCAATACATCCGTGTGTATCATCTGCCTAGCCTTTTCCCAACTATATTGGGGTCGGCTTCCACTCAAACCGGATTCAGCCGAATCCGGTATTTCACGTGGAGCGGCTGCCACCAGACCTCCACAACCCATTAACTGAGCAACACGGTAGTTTTTGACAAGACTTTCAAGTTCAAGTTCAAGACTGGAGTCAGATTTACTGGCTTCTGACAATCCGTAACAATACAAGACATCCGTATTTAATTAAGAAAAAATAATTTACAATTTCACGCGATTTTTTTTTTTTTACTATCTTTCGGCCTTTTCCGGCGACAATAACAAGTCTTTTAAATCGCATATGTCATCACATCATACAGAAACAGTCCATAACACTTGACGTATTTCTTCTCCAGAGAATGTCGCATGTATTCTACTGGCCTGGGCCTGGGACGTCAGGAGGAGATAGACTGGCGTGACGTCATCACCGAGGCGGAGCAGATCGTCGGCTATCCGACTTCCTTCCTCAACCTTCGATGGCTATTCAACGATGAAATAGCCAGCACTGCCATACATCTTAGGAAGCTGGTCAGTTCAACATAGTTAATATCGTTTCTGGTATATTATACAGGATGTTTCAGAAGTGCATATTTATGTTGATGTCTGTATTTAATCATTAGTACCTGGATGACCAAGATTAGCTCGTTTTTTTTTGGCAAACATTTTCTAAAAATGTAACCTAGCTAGATCGATTTATCGCCCCTGAAACCCCCTGCATACTAAATTCCATCGTTGAAAATCTTTGGAGCCGTTTCCGAGACACAATGATTGCTCGTTTAGAGGTATTAGATATAGTACAGAAACAGTATAAACACCGGCCAAGTTTGCGTCGGACTCTCACACGAAGGGTTCCGTACCATAAACCAAAAAAAAAACACGTTTCTTCCCCTTTAATTTAATTTGTATTATTTGTTGTGATAGCGGCAATAGAAATACAGACTGTGAAAATTTCAACTGTTTACCTATTACGGTTCTTGAGATACAAGCCTGCTGATAGACGGACGGATGGACAGTGGAGGATTAGTAATAGGGTTCCGTTAGTTACTCTTCGGATACGGAACCCTAAAAAATAAAATTTTCAAGAAGAAAATTCTGCTCTCTAACAATGATTACTAACGACTCAATAAGAATGCACTTGTCTATTAATTCCTTGCGAATCTCTGCAAAGCATACCCCTCATATTAACATAAACATTTGCTCCTAAGGTCGGTTCAAACCACCCAGTCTTAAAATCAGCCAAGAACCTCCTCGTAGGATCGAAGAGCAACCTCCAATCCGTCGGCCTGATCATCCTACTGGCTTCTAAAGCCGCTGGCTTCGACTCCTTAGAGTTCACCAGAGACCAGTACGACTCTGGAGTGCTGCACTCCCAGAGGGCACTGGCAGAGATTGTGGAGATGAAGAGGACTGGGCATATGATACATAAGGCGATGGTGAACCTCCAGGATAAGAACAGCCATGGAGACCAGTTCAAGGACTTGTTGTATGGGAATAAGATCGTGCTGCTGACAGGTAAGATACCTATTCATAATTATATTTAACTAGCTGTTGTCCGCAACTTCGTACGCGCATATCCCGTTTTACCGGTATTGTAGAAATTTCGGGTTTTTTTCTCTTTTGCTCCCCTACGCTCCGCAAGGAACCTACATGCCAAATTTCAGCTTTTTACGACCAGTAGTTTCGGCTGTGCATTGCCTGTTGGTCGAGTGGTTAGTGACCCTGACTGCTAAACCGGAGGTCGTGGGTTCGATTCCCACCCAGGACAAATCTTTGTGTGATGAGCATGATCATTTGTTCTGTGTCTGGGTGTAATTTGTCTATAATATGTATGTGTTTAGAAATATATAAGTATATTTATCAGTTGTCTGGTTGCCATAGCACAGGCTCTGCCTAGTTTGGGATCGGATGACCGTGTGTGAGTTGTCCCAAGATATTATATTATTATATTATATTATATTATACTCAGTCACACTAATCACTCAGTCACTAGTAACGAAAGAGTTTTAAATATATTGACTAGGTGCCGCCCGCGGCTGCGCCCGCGTGAATGTCGAAAATTATCCCAAGGGCACATAATCCCGGGATAAAAACTATCCTATGTCCTTTCCCTGGACTCAAACAATCTCTATACCAAATTTCATCTAGATCGGTCCAGCCGTTTGCGCGTGAAGAAGTAACAAACATACACACATACTCACAAACTTTCGCCTTTATAATATTAGTGTGATATTGATTATAATCAATTTCAATTTATATAAAACTCTTTCGTTATTATTATATATTTCTAGTTATTATTTAAGGTTAAGCAATGCTTGCCGCGGAAGACCCGTGGATTGGACCGGTACGCGTCCGCACCTCGGAAAGCACGATAAGCTATTAGTACCGGCTGTCATTTGTAGATCTTTGACTGTCGTTACGGGTAGTCAGAAGCCAATAAATTATCGAAAGAAGGACTCGCACAGGACAAACAAAAAAGTAAAATAAATTAATAGTTTGTCTTGTAGGTATATCGTCGTCTCTGTTACTCATACCATTGTGGTTGTTCTCTTTCAATTCATTCAAACACTAGATGCAACAAAGTTTAGTCTACAAAGTTTGGTAAATAAGAAGAAAGAAAGAACAAAGAAAAAGAGTTAATTTGCGACAAGCACTTTCATTGTACGGTTGGTACAAATAGACCAAAGATACAATGGAAACAGAATCCCAGTTAGCTTCAAACTATGTTCCATATGGCAGGCGACTTCCTCCTTGCTACGTGTCTGCAGCACCTGGGCGGTCTTCGCAACAACGAGGTGACGGAGCTGATCTCCACCGGTCTCCGGGACTTGGTGGAAGGAGACGCCTTCGGAAATCATGATGTCAACCACAATCCGTTGCCGACGCAACCTAAAGGTGAGAAAATTCTTGCGATCCAAGTCACTTGGAAAAAAGAGTAGGTAACGTTATACTAGTCCCTGCCAGGGTTGCGGATTTGTTTGAAAGAGTCACCGCGGCCCTGGAACACAAAGGGCTTTAGAAGGAACACGGATGGGTTTTAGTCAGTAAGAGTCTGACACGCCCTTCTGCTCCACTCAGAGCTGAAGAGGTGCATCAAATTTGATGAAGTCCCATCCTAAAAAAAAAAAACAAAAACGTTATACCAGTCACCGACATTGCGCGTCGCTAGAATCAGCATGCTGAAGTGGAAGTGGGCCGGCCATGTCTGTAGACGGACAGACGGTCGATGGAGCAGACATGTGGTAGAGTGGAGACCGCGTATGGGCAAACGTAGTGTGGGACGCCCTGCGGCACGATGATCGATGATTTGAAGAAGGTGGCTTGCAGCGGATGGTTGCGGACCGCTCAAGACCGGGATGGTTGGCGCTCTTTGGGGGAGGCTTACGTTCACCAGTGGACGGCTGACATATACCTATAATATAACGTTATACTTGACTGATATAACGTAATGTAACGTTATACACATGACACATCAAATTAAAACGACCTCGCGTTTTAGTACAAAAAGTTGCCCAAGAAAGCCTAGCTCACCTACTTCTTCCTAAAGCCCATAGACAACACAATTTTGTTTAAATTGTAAACGTGGGCGAGGAGCCCGATTAGTAACCTTGCATCTGATTATCTCGAATAGTATACAATCGGACGGTCCATTTTCAAAGGACGTTTGTGGCTGAAAATGAGTAGGTACTTAAACAATAATTTCAGGTGACAGCGAAGCAGCAGTCTACGACTGGGAAAGCGAAGATAACCTTAAGAAACTCGGTTCAAATGAGTTTCTTGGCCGAGGCATAGCAGAGTGGACACTACGGACCATGCTCATGTCTGGCAGCATTCTCGGCAAGGGCTGCCAGGGTGCCATGAAACTCGCTCGCCTTGGCCCGGAGATGGAGAAAAACGCCTACATACTGGGCGGCCACTTAGGTTTACTATGGCAACTCTATTTAGACGTCAAAGACTTTTTCACGCACCCGTATTCATACTCCTTAGTCGGTGCGCCAACAACGATAGCTTTATGGGAGTATCCTCAAATCTACGGGCATATTTGGGAGTCGAAGTTAGAGAAGACTCCCATTGAGTTCAAGCAGCTGTACTATGCTGTAAGAAGTACGAGGTCTATGGATTATTTGATGAAGCTCCTAGATGATGAGCTGGCGGCTGTTCTGGAGTACAGCAACAGGTTTCCGGTGGAGGACGCGAGGTCTGCGTTGCAGAAGATGGCGCTCACCATACACGGGGAAACTCTTCAGTATATCGAGAAATAAATAAAGGTATTTATGACCTGATTCCACAGTATTTTATTTTATACCTCGTTATCTGGATGTTTTTGAAAACGAAGCATAACTCAGGTGAGTGTGTGTACTTACTACAAAAACTTACCACAATACTATCTAACTACGTCTATTTTTACATACACCGTTAATAAACCTAAAATAAAACCATAATCAACCAGTCACGTTCGCAAAATTATATCGCGTCACCATCGAGCCCGATATATAGAAATGATTATTTATATAATAACATTAGCGCCCGTCATTCAAATGTCAATGTGAGCTTCCCGATCGCGGCGCGATATTGCAGAATTAAACTAATATTTTCGTGCAAATATTGCAGAATGACCTACGTGATAATATGGCGCCGGACGGATGTATTGTTGGCGGGAACTTTAATGCAGTTGCCGCGTTATTTTCATTTTATGTATGAATGAATTAAAAATAGTTTAGTAATTTTGGCGTGATATCGTAATTATTATTCTGTTGAATAGGTTTTCTTTTATTTATGGATTACTATAAATTCATTTAAAAAAAAAAGCAAAACCAACACATACAAAAGTTAAAATCCATTTACTTCTCACAAAACGTAACAGCTAATAGGTAACATTAATATTAATTTATCTTAGCAACTAACACTTTGAAACAATCATGACGATGCAACAATCACTACAAAACTTAACAAATAAATGCTTGAACATTGATTCTACTTATTACTTAGCGACATTTGGGGACACATCACATAATATATTTAATTAGCGCCATTTTGCTTAAATAAAAACTGAACTATAAAACGTGTACTTACATTTTTTTTTTTTTAAGGATGGGAAATCATCAAATGACATCTTCCGCTTTGGGTGGAGCGGAAGGGCGTGTCAGACTCTTACTGACTAAAACCCATCCGTGTTCCTTCTAAAGCCCTTTGCTTTCCAGGGCCGCGGTGACTCTTTCGAACAAATTCCGCAACCCTGGCAGGATAAAACGTGTACCTAACATGACAAGATGTAATTTTACTCATTATTATGTACTGTACCTACAGCAGATTTTTCGCGATTTCGGGGTTTGTTCATAATGATGAGTACCTATAGTGACCCCTTTTCACGTATTGCGTTTATTCTGTTACACGTTGTATGTCACCGGAAAATTGCAAACGCCGTAAGATTGTAGTAAATCTCTATTAGATTATAATTCCTCGATATATTATGAAAAAATCGTTTTGCCTACAATTAACCATCCAAATTCAATAGATTTCAACATTTCCGTGGCTTATTAAAAAAAAATAGTTTACAATTTCAAGCGATATTTTGCAATCTTACGGCATTTGCAATTTTCCCGTGAGAGATGCATTAGATACTAATTAAACTTTTGTGACAGTGAATACAATTAAGAAGGTTAGGAAACTTATTAGGTATGTTTTGTCTTTAATTTTATCGGTACTTATTATAATATCAGGTACTCACAATAAATAAAGTATTTCCGCCATATTTTTCTGTACAGGTAAGATTATTTGAAAAGTTAAAGCATTTTTATCTTTTCTGTTTTTTTTTTTATAAACCGAGTGTGCCTATATACAATATACAATTGAAAATTATTTAAAGGAAAGCGATTTTTGGTAAAATTATAGTTACAAAAAAACTAGAAAGAGATCCAGTAGACAATAAAATCTTTAAGTAATTATAATTATACAATTTTTTTTTTTTTTTAAACATGTTAACAAGTCAAGCAAGGAATATATAAAAACGAATGTAAATGATATGTTGATTTATTTAATTTAAAACAAATAACAAAATCATGACCGTTTTCATTATCATCAATTTGAAGGCCTAAATCAAAGCGCGCTATTGAAGTTTCAACCTTCAGCCGTAAGCCCAGGGTTTTTATTTCATCAGTGTGCTTTTATTTAGGCATCTCTCTCCAAGTGCTATTGAAAACGAGCATAAGGCATAAATACTACTCAATTCCTTAAAGGCTGCATTTTTATAAATAAAAAATTAGACAAAATATTATTAATACTTTTTAAAATCATTGCAACAAAGAGCTTTATTGGATTTCCTGATCCATTTCTTCTTTAAAAGGCTCTCCAAACAGGCGCGATACGACAACGATGCAACGACTTTCTTTTTGGATTTATTTTGTAGTACAATATTTGTAAGTAAGTTACAATTATTCAAGGTTAAGCAACGCTTGCCTGAGCATAGATGGTGAGCATACCTCACACACCGAGTTTTTATCATGCCTCGGAAAGAACATCAAGCCGTTGGTCCCAGCTGTCATTTGAATATCTTTGACAGTCGGTAGACAAGAGCCTTTAAACTCTGAAACACTGTCATCACCTTACTGCGAGAGCCTTATGCTGTACATTTCCTACTTTTTAAAATACCTATAAATAAAATGTACTATCACCCATGGGCGTGCAGTAGGCTACAGTGAGGGTAGGCCATCCCATACAAATCACGATACTGAAGATGCGATTTTTTTTTGGGTTTTTTGTATGGGCTGGCCTACCGTTACTGTAGCCTACTGCACGCGCATGCTATCACCACTTTACAGCTACAATGTATAAATCATCTGTTTGATAGTATCTATTGACTCACAATCACCAAACTCTTCAACATAGCTTTTAGCTTTATTGGCATGCTCCGTATACAGTGCCCGAGCTTGATCTATCGCATCAGTTTTCAAAACCTCAGCCTTTAATACTTCTAAATCTACCTCAGTTATATTCTGAACATTTCCTACTAATTCATATAAATCTGGCTTTTCGTTTAATAAAAATAAAACAGGTGCGCTTACTAAGGAAAATGATTCATTGTCTGAAGTCATTTTTTGTACTTCGGTTGCCGCTTGCCATGCTAAACAGAGATGGCAGCCGAATTTGTAGGCGTTTTCTTGCTTCTGTTGGTTATGGGAGCCTAGTAATAGTGCTCCTTGACAGCCCCGACCAAATAGCGTACCACCATTGTACATTGACCGTAAAGTCCACTCTCTTACTGGTGAACCTAACACGTCTTTTACTTCTAATGGTAATGTATCACTGCAAATGTCATATACATCTGTTTTTATTTCTAGTGGTTTGCCAGGTATTGGCATGTTTTGTGCATCGCGTTGCCCGTAAAACTCTCCTTCGCTTACATCTCGTAGTGCTGTCGATATTAAGTATGATAAGTCTTGATTTTTCAATCTTGCTAGCATTCCGTTTGCGGTCACAAGTAAATAGTCTCCAATAAGGATAGCTATTTTGTTAGCAAAAATTGCTGTGTCATGGTTTTTGTTTCGGTCGCTGGGTGGTATGTTTAGCAAACCTCTGTGTACGTAATGACCTGTTCGGATCATTTCGGTGAGCTCTGCGAGTATTCGTTGGTTTTGCGTTACCGTACTGGTAAGTAACGAAGTTGGAGGGTTGACTGCTTTAGATAGTAGTAATATCACAAGCCCCCATGGTTGCAGGTTGTTATGCTCATTGTGGAGAAGCATTTTAGCTGTCTTTACGATGGGGTGATTCATTCCAACCTGGTGAAAAAATTTTAGTTCGTAAATAAAAGTATTATTTATTGTTGATTATTAAATAGATAAGGTTTACTTCTTCGGTTTGACTTATTTTTTTTTACAAAAGCGTTTTCATCTCCCTTATTTCTTCACAGATTAAAAGAAAATAAAAATGGGCCCTTAATCAAATATAAATAATTGGTAGAGCATAGTGGAACTTCAAACACAATTGCTAATAAGTTTTAAATGGGCTTCCTGATAAAGTGTTATTTTCCATAACTATCTATCTTTTGCCTTATCTAATATCATACGATAATTTACTGTTACAACCATTTAATAGCGAATAATGACTAGATTTAAAAATTTTAAAGTCATATCGAGGTCATTTCAAATCTTAACATAGGAAGTAAAGTATTATAAAGGCCTCAAGAACATGTCTAAATTATGTTATTGTATCTAATAAGTGGTTCTGCAGGAAATAACCTTGCAGATCACATGGTCAAATACAAAACACCAATATTGTTACATAATATTTAACTTTATGACATAAAGCTTTAGTCTTTGAGCTTTTACTATTTTAATATTATATTTATGGAGTTTTTAGAGCGTTATAGACATCATGAAACTTAATTTTAATCAATATTTTGGGCGTAACAACATATAATTGGTACTTACAACAGTCCGCAAATGCATGGCCAAATTGGCGAATTCGTCGCTCAATAACCATCGTAAATTCATGAAAGAGGTCGGATATCCAACTATCTTCTCTGCTTCTCTTATAACTTTGCCCCATTGAGCAAGGGGAGGCCGAAAGACGATGTCTTCCGGAGTCAAACTCGTCATGGTGGATTCAAGACGAATTTGTTGCGATAATAGCGCCGTGCGGCGTAAATGACGGATAAGGGCGTATGACATGATCACTGAATTTAATGTTATTTGCCTTTGAATTACTGTTACATATAATTTTAAAGTTAAATATAATTTAAAAACACTCCGCCTCGCGCACTGCACAGTGGTTATGTCATTCTTTATTTTGACATTGACCTGTTTCGTTCAGAAACAAAAGACATTTCTGAACGCCCTGATGGGAAGAATGAAATGGTTAGGATTACAACAAAAATATTTCAGATTATTTAAGAACAGATTTTAGTTTTCAAAGGTATTAATCATAATGTATTTTAGTTCTCAGTAATGTCGATAAAATCAGTTATCCCAGTTGATAATGACAACTCTATCAATTGAAAACAATTTCGTTTTCGTTTCAGAACGAATTAGAATTAGATTGTTCAATGTTCGTGCAACCTGCTTCTTTAACCGACCGGAAAGAGTTAGGTAATGTATTATTATTATTCTTTTTTAGATTAATATTGTTGTTAAAGTATTATGAAACTGCGGTTTTGGTCTACATTACAGACCTAATACGCGGATGTAAGCGTGACCGCCAAATACAAGGTTTAGATCGGACTGTTAAGTAGGTAAATATAGCACAAGCTAAGTCGCAATAAATGTGACCAACTACTGGGCCCGACAGGGTATTTGACTAAAAAATCTAATAACTTCCACAGATAGATTTCCAAACAATATTGGACACGTATTTTTTCTTTTGTCATGTAAACGATAAATGAAGACGATACAGTGCGTTGAAAACTGGTGCGACGTCACTTACCAGTACCTACACTTTTTACTGGAAAGTGACGTTACAAGCCCCCACTCCTTATCTTTGATGCGTTTTATCTACGTATTTTTTTATTGATTTGATAAAATAATAAATACTTACGTAGCCAATATAATTTAACTGACGAACAATACAGAATCAAATTTTTTAACCCAGGCAACATCCCTATTATTATAAAATTGGAATGATATACCATCGACAACGACAAGATGAGGAATAAGCGAAACTCCGTAGACGTAATAAATCTAAAAAAAAAACTGTTTCTTTTTCAATGAAGGAATTCTCAAATGCCCTACACCAGGTGGCCCCACTGAGGCGTCAGGTCCAGGCGGCGCCTGTCAAAACACTTACATTTAGGTTAAATGTTAAACATGTCCAAGTAACAACATACTTTAGGTTAGGTTTGCTTAGCATATAATTTGACGTTTTCGTGCAGTTGGTGTGAAAATAATATTTTGCGCGTTAAGCGTTTTTGTATAGAAGATGATATATGTCTAGAAAGGGGTTGGATGATTATTGAGATTATGACTAATTTATAGAGAAGTATGTAAGTAGAAGACATATCACGCTGAACCAATAATGACTAATTCATACAGAAGTATGAAAGAAGAAGACATATTACGCTAATACAAATATATTGGAATAAGGGAAGGGGCAAGATAATGATAATGTTGATCTTTATCATCATTTCAGCCGATAGACGTCCACTGCTGGACACAGGCCTCAAGTGTTGCGACCATCCACCACTCATCGACCGGTCCTGTGCGTCTCACATCCAGCGGATTCTCGTGACCTTCACCAGGTGAAACTAGTGAAAATACTGATAATGAATTGCAATGATAGATTCTCGAGCCGGTTAACCACATGACGGACAGCCACACGGGTTGAACTTCAAGGTTAAGCTACACCTATCAACGTCGGTTTGTCATCATGTTGGATGACCATCCATTACATACCGAGTTTCCCCCGTGCCTCAGAAAGCACGTTAAACCGTTGGTCCCGGCTTTCACTTGAACATCTTTGACAGTCGTTTCGGGTAGAATGAAGCCTGAAACTCTGTCACCAGTCTTGCCACGGGGTATTGTTTTACCCCGTTACTGGGTTGTAGAGGTCTGATAGGCAGTCGCTGTAAAAAGGCCACGAACACTCAATCAGAAGTCTAAGAAGGTGCAAAATCGGTAAGATAGGAACGTATAAGTTAGTAAAGTAGATCCAGAAACCCAGTTCAGCCTTAACACCTTCTAAAATGAATATGAAATAAGCAAAACCCCGACGTAAACATAACTAAAGAAACCTAAAAACAAAACCCTTTAAATACCTCTCGCGCATATCAGCAGAATCACTCACAATCGCAATAATGACGACCACTGGTTGACGCCATAATAAATACAGAACAGCCAACTTTGAATGCAATTAGGTATTTCATTTTAGATTTTATCTCCACCCCATATGAACGCATCGCTTATAAATACCAAGTACTGAACGCATTCTACGCCGACCAATCACGTGTCGGTGCGCCATAATTCAAAAATAGAAGGGTCAGGGAGGCCGCTGGCGAAGACGGTGGCTCGTCCGTAGCAATTAAAAATAAAAGCAATGTATAATTTGTTGGCAGTTTATGGTGGACCGTACCTGCGGCCGCAAAACGAATAAAATGAAAGGCATTTGCATTTTGATCGGTGCATTTCTGATTGAGTGAGGTCCGTACACTCGTTTGTTGTCGATTGTGTGCGTTGCAGGTCATGGGATCGCGTTGTTTTTGTAGGTATGCATTTTTGATGATGAATTTTACTTGTTAATCCAAGCCTAAGGGGAAGACTTTTCCCCAAAAGCCTTAGGATGCTATCTACCAAACCTATCGGTGTACTGTAGCTCATGACCGTTACGTCTTCTTCTCAATGCATAAAACTCCTGACTCAAGCCTGCAGACGATATGTCAGAGATAACAAGGACGAGAAGCTTTAACAAACAACTGTTAAAACCAATCATATTCTCTTGCGACGAGTAAGGCTCTTTTCGGCTGTTGCTGAAAATCAGGGCTTTGGCTGTGTCTCGCACATGCGTTCCGTTTTGCGCAGATGGGACGCATATTTTCTCATCCTGTGTAAGTCACTATTTTTTTTCCTTTTTATAATACGTGGTGCAATAAATAGTTTTCTTTCTTTCTGACTGCAGCACCTTGTAGCTCTTTTCATTAAGATTTGAGAGCCATCTTCTTGAACGGCTTATTTACAGCAACGTGCACTTTCTCCTTGCATGATGTACAAACAAGTTATGGTGTTTTTGAGTTGCAAAAGTTTATTAATGACCTAGCTTGAAGATGTTTTTTGAATTGTTAAGTATCACAAAAACGCAATCCTATGGGGAAATCCCTATAAAGATTGGAAGTTGACATAGGAATGCTGCAACTGGGAAATGTGGAATAGACTAGCAAGGGAAAGAGAAAATTGGAAAAACTTGGCGATAGCTTATGCTCAAGGGACTCCAGAGACCTACAAATTGAAGAGAGAGATCTAAATTGTATTTTTAGGCTCTCGTTTGACCGCTATCTCACCTGATTGAATGGAGCACGTTTGTCTAGAAGTAACCTGTTCACTCTTGAATAGAAGTTTGTCAGGAAACACAGACTTCGGCAGGGAATTCCACTCTTTAAAGATGTTTCGCTTTGCAGCAATAAGACTGTCCCCGACAGCTTGGGGGCCAAATTGTTAATCACGCCGAAAATAAATACCGATCTTCTACGCTTTAGGTGTAATTACTACATCACAAGTCAACAGAGTAATAAAAAACATAAATTCCACACAAAATCTTATAAATATGCATAGAGCAATTTTTGTATTAATGCAAACGCTAATAGCAGGGTTTCGACCCAGTAAATTACCCCTGGCGTTACCTTGCCTTCGCCAATCCTATGCATTTAAAACCAATTTAGTTTTATTACAGCCAGAAAGAGATAAAACACACAGTTTGGAACGTTAGAAAGGGATACACGTATAACTACCTATATAGGCTCAATGATTTGGGTGAAAATTATTGGAAAAAATGGGGGACGCTAATGAGGAAAGAAGTTCCTTATGTAAAATGGTTCATAAAAGTAATTATTGGGAGCTTTCTTTTGAAACGGTATCGTAAGTCTTGATATTCTACAATAATTATATTGATGTTGATTTAGCAGTCGTTTTAAGGGTTCCGTACAAAAATGGTAAAAAAGAAACTCTTTTGAGCGTATATTTGTCAAACCTGCTTATTACAGGACCTACTTATGCTATCGATTTGAAATTTCGAATACTAGAGGCCTCTGAATAGCCACTAATCACCGAATAAATTCGAAAATGGAACATAATTTATATGGCATTATGTGCCAAGTAAATTGACGGAAACTTAATCGTAGCAAAGTAGAACAGGTCCGCTAGGGCCAGAGCATGCCAGGGTGCGGAATCTGTTCGAAAGAGTCATCGCGGCCCTGGAACCCAAAAGGCTTTAGGAGGAACACGGATGGGTTTTGGTTAGTAAGAGTCTGACACACCATTCCGCTCCACCTAGAGCGGAAGAAGTCATTTGAAAAAAATAAAGGGTCGTCATGATTACTATGAATTCTCTTAATCGGTATGATTATTATATATCATATTTATTAGTTTATTATTTTAGCATATATATGTATTTTATTAGTATTATATATATTATCTGTATATTCTTTCCGAAATGTTAAAATTCAATTTTGTATCTTAATTTTATTTATTGTACACCTACCACAGTATAGTCTTAATAACCCAAAGGTTGACTGGTAGAGAATGCCTTGATGCATTAAGTCCGCCCATGTACCACTATTGTACATAAAGTTTAAATAAATAAATAAATAAATAAATAACTTTATTCCATAAATACTTAACTAACTATACAGACTAGAAATAAAAATAAAAACTCCTAACTAAATTAACCCTAAAATATGGCGTCAAAAAATTCATCCGCATCGCTGTCGACTGGAAGTGTACCCTGACTGGCGGCATTGCCACGTTGAATGGCAATGCTTATTCTTTAACCAAGGTAAAAGCCAGCCCTTGGGTCACGTTAAGTGTCAACTAAGCGTCTTAAAAAAATAAATGGTGTAACAGGCCAAAAAAGTTATAAATAATGCTTGGATACTTAAAGAATATTATGTTTCGTTGCAAAGGACCCGCAATGGGGTTGAAGGAAAGTTTTAAGGCAGGGTAGACTAGACCTAGATTCTCCGTTAGAACTTCGCCACTGGGTGTCATGCGAAAGGGCTTTTGAATAAAGCTGTATCTTGAAATTTACATATCAACTTTTTGTTAAAATTCTTTCAAAAAAATCTCCAAAAATAATCTTAAAATTGCAACAGCGCTCTTTTTTTTTTCTAAATGCACTCACAGGCACGAGTCGAAGTCTTAATGCCTGATCCTGAATGAAGGTTTTAATGGACGCCTTCAAAAAATAATATAAAATTAAGACGGATTCTTATAATGAGTAACTTGGCTTCGGTCGGTTTTAAGAGAGTCGAGACTTGAGCGCTTTTGTTATTGCGTTCAACGACCCCGGTTTGTTTTTAGTAATTAAAATAGCACTTTTTCTCTTGTTTTGTTGGCTTAATGGACGAACCAATATTGCTTTTGATCACTTTTTGTGTGAGTTATCGATGCTCGAGATTGAGTCAAAAATATGTGTGTAGTTTTATAAATCTAAAGTTCTGAAATATGTTCGTAAGATGCACGCTACGCTTTTAGCCCCAAAACATGGTCTAGGTTATCAAGGCTTCATTCATTCAAGAAGGCTAATTTTCTTTTTTTAGGATATCCGTAGCACACTTCTAGACGTATTTTTCACCAGTTCAGCATCAAAAGCAGGAAAGTTAATTAAAGATAATCCATTGATTCGACAATCCATCAAGCAGATAAATAAAAAGTGATAAAGTACCTAATACTTAAGCCCCGTTTTTCTGAATTGAGAGCTAGAAGTTAAGAACTAGTCAAACTTAGGTAAATTTGAGAAGTTCTTAACTTCAAATTCTTAGATAGTAGGTAATTTAGAATCGGAAGGCTTGGCTTTCCTATGGAAAATGTAGGGTTTTCTTTTATTGGGCCTCGAATTCCAAGCGCGTGGCTGAGTTGGCAAGAACCCTGTTGTTTGTTCTATCTTCCATTGGCCTGAACTTTGGAATGTCATCATCATCATCGTCGTTTCAGGGTTTCCTCCAGACCATGTTCACTAGTCATCTGTTTCTCACATCCAACAGACTTCAGCGACTCCCATTAAGTCTACCAGGCCATCCAACGCTGCGGCTTCCGGTACGCGGTCGCCGCTCCAAGTCTTTTCTGCCACATCGACCATCTGTTCTGCGGCTGCGAGCAATATGCTCTGCCACTTCATCATCTGCCTCTTCCCAACTATTTTGGGGAACCAGATTCAGCTGAATACCTGTATTTTCTAGCTTCTGACAATCCGTAACGACTGCCAAAGATGTGCCACTGCCACTTAACACACTTTTTTTTAAGGATGGTAAATCATCAAATGACTACTTCCGCTCTGGGTGGAGCGGAAGGGCGTGTCAGACTCTTACTGACTAAAACCCATCCGTGTTCCTTCTAAAGCCCTTTGCCTGTGACTCTTTCGAACATGTTCCGCGACCCCGGCAGAAGCTAGCTATAGTTACAGAACCAAATCAGATCAGAGACAATTTCATAATGCAATAAATAAACAATAATAATAAGATTACAACTAAGATAAAAAAATATAATAAAGTATTAGGTTAAAATATTTTTTTCGGGCGTGCAAATATATTAATGTCAATAAAATTTGAATTATAGGATTCCAAAAACAAAGAATAAGGCAGCGTAAGTCAGAGTTCGTACGACAAGACTTTAGTGCGAACAGAGTACGTGCACGTACCTGACACACATGAATTGTGCGGGGGATAGAATAACACAGCTTTCTCTTTAGATTCATCATCGTCATCATCATATCAGCCGAAAGACGTCCACTGCTGGACATACACCTCCCCCAAGTGTCGCCACAACAACCGGTCCTGTGCGTCTCGCATCCATCGGCTACCCGCGTCCCTCTCCAGGTCATCGGTCCACCTTGTGGGAGGCCTTCCAACGCTGCGTCTTCCGGTACGCAGTCGCCACTCGGCCCCATCGACCATCTGTCTTCTTTAGATGATATGTGATATGATGATAGTGAACGAAATCATAAAGCACGTTGGCCTCCAAGTATTTGCGCCGGTTCTCCAAGCTGATAAGCAACAGATAAGTCTTTGTCCCGTAACACCTGTAGTACCTACATAGCACAGAGGTACTTGCGCTGGACCCGTCTATTATAATTAGGTACGTACCTTTGGTAGAAAATTTGGAACCCCTTCTACCAAAAGTAAATTATTTAAAAAAAAAGAAAAAAAAAGTAAAGTAGTAGGAAGTAAGTAATTAGCTTCCATACCATGTATTAACATGGTATGGAAGCTAATTATTTAACTAACAAGTATAGGATGAATAAATAATGATGATTTGTGTGATTAATATTGTGATATCTACTTATTTTCTTCTAGCTGACTCAAAGTCAAAGTCAAAACGTTTATTTCAATAAGGCCATTAAACGGCACTTTTGAACGTCATCGTTTACAGTTCAGTAAAAAAAATATTATTATATTAATAAAGTGACTCTACTGTCCATTCGGAAAGGTAGATTCTTTTGGAGAAGAACGGACAAGAAACTCCATAGTTACTGTTTTCAAATAATGATTTTACAAAATTTGGTATACAAAAATTAATTTAATATTATGTGAGGACGATGCACCCAGAGTATGCACAAGTGAGTATGTACTTATAAGAACAAAGTATCACCAGCAGAGGTAAACTTATTCATTTTCTAAAGAAATTTAGGTAAATGGTACTCACATATTTACAAACATTGGAACCATTAATTAAACAGTGTGTGAGTCAACAGAAAAATAAAAACAAAAAAAGAATCAGTATATCTATAAAGTTAATACATAAATGAACCAGTTTGATTTTGTCTACACCCTTGATTGTCCTATGGAGCAGGACCAGCATGTTTCCAAGCATTCTTATCCTGAATGTAATCTTCTAATTTGTAATATGCTTGTTTACAAAGTGTACTTTTCACATTAGTTTTAAATTTTCCTTCATTTTGTTTTAATATGTCAGAAGGTATCTTATTGTAACATTTAACACAATACCCCATGAAAGAACTGTGGACTTTAGCTAATCTAAAAAATGGTTGATCTAATTTGTCTTTATTTCTAGTATTAAAATTATGTCTATCACTAATTTTACTAAAAAGATGTCGATTTTTCCGCACATGCATAATATTTTCATAAATGAATTGGCAATGGACTGTCATAATATTAATCTTTTTAAAAAGTTCCCTAAGAGAATCACGGCGACGCAGATTATAAAGGACTCTGACAGCTCTCTTTTGTAAAATAAATATGGATTCAATGTCAGCAGCCCGACCCCACAGCAAGATACCGTACGACATAATGCTGTGAAAATAACTAAAGTAGACCAAACGTGCGGTTTCTACGTATGTTAACTGTCTTATACATGCATACGCGGCTGAGCTTAGACAACCCGCAAGAAATGTTATATGAGGCCCCCATTGTAATTTCTCGTCCAATGTGATACCTAGGAAAACCGTCTGTTTAATAAACTCCAGTTTTTCTCCATTCAATATGATGTCACATTCGCTACTTTTAACATTTGGTAAAGAAAATCTAATACATTTAGTGTTTTTGTTATTTAAAACCAAGTTTTTGCCGTAAACCAATTTTGGACCTGATGAATAGAGCTATTGACGTCGTCAAGATTTTGTGAACGTCGGTCTATTTTAAATATTAATCATGTGTCATCCGCAAATAATACTGACTGTCCTGAGAAGAAACACCGAAACAAACTCAGAGGTCAAAGTTTATTTTTAAGTTCATGCACTGATAAACATGTACCTATCGGTCAAATCATATGAGAATGGTTCTCTTACCTGAGGTTTAATATCTGAGTAGGTCTTTTGAATTTTATCTGATTCAAAACGGAGTTTCGAAGGTCTGTAGTATCTCATTAATGCATGGGACTTACCTACGTCTCCAACTTACAAAATAACGGGACATTTCGATATCCTTCCAACAGACTGTTTAATTCTTTACAAGTAAAATGGTTTCGTTTAAAAATTTACATAATATTAATAGTAATTTTTTGTTGACACTCAGAAATGGCGGCCGATAATTATAAAATACCCTCCGGCCATCTTGTAATGTGTTTAGATGACCGCTGCGAGCCGGACGAGCTATTTAAATTAAAATAATTATTAGTGAACCTTTTGTTTTGTAGTCTGGTAATATTACCAACATTATGTATTTGAAAAAAAAGTTACCTAATAGGTGCTGCTGCCTGCAGGTTTGCAAGACGTCGTAACGGAGCACACTTGCTGGGGCCCTACTATGAAGTCTTAAAACGATCATGATTCCGCTCTAAGAGAGAGACAGAGCTATATATAGCGAATAGCACTATTCCTTTTATATCATCGGAATTGGATGGTATTAGCACGTCATAGTTATACCTGTTATTTAACGTCACTACAATAAAAAAAAAACAGTCAAATTGAGAACCTCCTCCTTTTGGAAGTCGGTTGAAAAGAGCAAGTTCTGTATTCGCCTGTATGTATTTTTTAATGTCAAACTTTGACAGATATCTACGTACATTATCTTATATAGGTAAAAACATACAGGTTCGCAAAAATACGGGACTTTCAAGAGCCATTTTCTCTTAGTAAAAGGCCAAATTTAACCCATATTGTAGAAGTGTTAATAGCTCAGCCACTTTGCCAATAATGCCGTCGATTGATAGAAACTAGCAGTCTGCTAGGATGCAATTTCCCGGCGATATTGTATTCACACACACAGCCAAGGCAGAAGAGTAGCTAGGATGCATACTAACCCCGTCGTTCATAAAAAAAAATCATAGTTATAATAAAATTATATAGTTAATTTTTTTTTATGGAGAATTTTAATTTAGAATCTCTTAAACATTTAAGAGATACTAAATTCAAATTCTCCATGGAAAATTTTGAATAAAGAATCTGCTTATCAGTATTTTAGCTATGTACCTAATGGTTATGACGTTTATGAATAAGGGTGTACTGGTTTTTTGAATAGCTCGACGATTGGACGTAGAGCCAGCAGAGATTCGAAGAGTTCAGTTGGACAACATTGGGTACTCATGATCACTTCTTCGCGAACCATACGAGCAATGGGTGGTTAACTGGAATACGTTCCTACTTAAATATTTTTTATCTCAGAATTCCCGATGACATAAACCAGCCGTATCTGATGCTTGTCATTTTGAAGAGTCGTTGTGAACGGAGACCTGATTCTTCGCCTTCACTAGCTCATTCATTTGAAACCTCAGTATTTTTTCCGCTGCAGTTGAATCGGACAGTCGAAAGACAGGTCCACCTCATCTACTTAGGCCATACAAACGTAAAACTAAAAACCTCAATATTTATTATTAAATAGACTTTTATGAGAAAAAGGGGCGAACAATGAAATTTACAACGTTCGCTCACAATCGGGTCCAGCCTCAACTCAGCGTACGTTCGACGGACTTCGGGGTACTTCGGACGTTCGTCGGGGATCGTCGTCGATGCGCATTAGCGTACAATGAGCCAGCGCACGCGCAAGAGGCGGCGCTTTGATCGTGCCGCCATTAAAAAATACATGAATACTTGATACATGGGTTTTTTTTTGTCGAGATGATAGTGTGTTGATTTTGTTCTTGGTGTGAGCGGTGATGTAAAAAAGTTCTATAGGTATTTTTGGTTGGAGAAAATGTCAAAGGTTACATTTTGCGGATAGTGTCAAAAACTTAATCAAGTTTCACGCAAATGCACATAACAATATAGTTACATAGAGTATTTACACTCAAATAGGATTTGTTAATTGGGGTACTTTTGTTGTTATTTTAACGACACACAGACCTAGACATCAAAACCATTTTGAGAAGCTCGTGGCTAAATAATTACAGCCTCACGGGCCATCTTTAAGCTTCATCACACGAAACAAAAAGCTCTTTATTTCAGGCTAGTTTGGCCAATAGACCTTATAGACTACCATGACAACCATATTATTATATGATCACCTCAGAATCAATTTTTGCCGTATTTTGTTTTTGTCATGTATCAGAAATGGCGTTGTATTCGAAAATGATTTTTGTGCATTTTTTTTTTTAATTTTCCAATGTTTTAATAGTTATTCTGCTATTCAGGGCAAGACAAATCCAACAAACCAAAGGACTTCAAAATCGGTCCAGCCGTTCTTGAGTTATAAAAGGTGTAACTAACCCGACTTTGTTTTATATATTTAATATATAATACAGGTTGTGTTAGTAGGTAAATAGAAACTTAAGCCTATGTCAGTAAAAACTTCACTTAGCACTATTTTATAGTGCGTTCCAGTGGCACTTGCCCGCGGAAGCGACGGAACACCACGTCCTGCGGCCAAAACTCCTCTCCATGACAGATAACATGTATGCATTGGCACACGCACCACGAACGCCTTGAAGTTGGCCTTGTTGTTGTTCAGCACTGATTGCCGAAGTCAATAAGGACAGGAATCCGAAACATACCGAAAATCCTCGGAAGCACGTTAAGGCGTTAGCCTCGCTGTCATTTGTAGATCTTTGACAGACATTTTTTATTTTTTTATTTGAGATGAGTTTGCTCTTGACTCTAGGTCGTAGATGACAGAGACAAAGTCGACGATGGAGCGAGCTTACCCAGAAGAAGCCTGTTCGCTCTAATTTTGAAGAGATTAGGGTTGTATGCGTTCGGACACACAGACGCAGACAGAGAGTTCCACTCCTTTGCTGTGCGCATTATAAAAGACTTTTGGAAACGTTTAGTGCGAATTGGTGGAATAGCATTACGGGCAGTCAGAAGATCGATGGTCTTAAACCAGTCTCGCCCACCCAGTTACTGTATTATGGAGATCAGAGAGGCAGTCGCACCATGTATAATACTGGTACTCAGCGGCATCCGGCAAGCTGGGCTCATCATGTTGTGGTTAAAGTTTTATCCAGTCAGCATGTGCATGGTAGCCCGGGGAGGAGCTCGTGGCTAAAAGAATAACAGCCGTACGGGTCGATAAGAGTTAAGCAACGCTTGCAAGGTTGGTCTGTGGAGGGGTGACCATCTTAACATACCGAGTTTCCTCCGTCCCTCGGAAAGCAGGTTAAGCCGTTGTTCCCGGCTGTCATTTGTAGATCTTTGGCAGTCGTTACAGATTGTCAGAAGCCAGTAAATCTGACTCCATCTTGTCAAGAACTACCCTGTTACCTACCCAGTTAATGGGTCTGGTAGGCAGCCGCTCCACGTAAAATACTGGTATTCAGCTGAATCCGGTTTGACTGGAAGCCGACCCCAATATAGTTGGGAAAAGGCTAGGCTGTTGATGTGCATGGTAGCCGAGGCTGACGTCCCAGGGTCCTCCGACTGTCGCCCTGTCTGAGTTCCCCGCACGTACATTAAAATGTAAGTATCACTGTCACCGGAAAATTACAAACGCCGTAAAATTGTAAAATATCGCGTGAAATTGTAAACTATTTTTTAACGTTTTTTTTAATAAGACACGGATAATATATGGGAAACTATTGGAATTTGGATGGGATTTATTGTAAACAAAACGATTTTTTCGTAATACATCGAGAAAGTATAATCTGATTTATTTTAAATATAAGTTTAGCTATTTAAAGCTTCCTCTCTCCTACATATATTTGTTTTTTCCTGTGCCCGACAGGGTCCATAATGATCACAATATATTTTTTAAATTAACCACCTAAGTATACATTGTGGAATGCAAATAAAGTATTGAGTACATATTAATAAAGATTTATAATAAATTACAATCTTACGGGGTCCGGCTTTAATTAAAGTATTTTTTTATTTTTTTGTTTGTTTGCCATAATGATCATTTCCACCGAAAGACGTCCACTCCTAGACATAGACTCTCCCAAACGTCACACATCGAGCGATCCAGTGCTGCCGTCCACTGCTTGAAAGTGTTGCCACAGCGACTGCTGCTTATATCCAGCGGATTCCCGCCGACATCACCAGGCCGTTGTTCCATTTCGTGGGATATGTCACCACAGAAGATAGGTAGTTTGAGCTCTTTACCAAAAGTTCTAAGTTTGAGCTACACGATAACTGACAAATTAATGCTTGTACTGTCTGGACAGGTCCACCCAAATCTGTGTGCCACTTTCCTCAAAAGGTCACCTCAGACATTAACCTACATGGTTCTCATATGATTTGACCAGTACGGATTGTATGGACTTTAAAAGAGACTGACCTCTGAGTTTGTTTCGGTGTTTCTTCTCAGGGTAGTCAGTTAGGTAACACCGGCCTCATCTAGCTTAAAATGACCAAAAAAGATTGACGTGTAAAAGTGTTATGTTTAACCTACTTACAAAATAAATATCATTTATCATTTAGTTTTAGAAAAACGGCATGGAAACTGATTGCCTGTCCTGTGGGCGTGGCTGTTGTACAGCTGACTAACCCTAAAATTAAAGAACAGAGGACAATCTAAATTCATTTGATGTCAACTAACGCACAGCCGTCGCGTCGGTCACATCGCGGGATCTATAAGCATGGCACAAGAGTATATAACGAAGGTCGAAGGTATTATTAGGTTTAAGGAAAGATTTATTTTTTAGGTTTCCGTACCCGAAGTTTAACCAACGGAATTACTAAGCCCTATTAATAAGCTGTATCTCAAGAACCGAGTATTTCTATCGCCGCTATTACAACGAATAGGTAATAAAATACATATAATTAAATTATAAATTAAAGGTTTTTCGGTGTATGGTACGGAACCCTTCGTGTGAGATTCCGACTCGCACTTGGCCGACAAAGATATTTGAAAACTTATTTAACTAATATTATAAGAATAAAACAAAGTCCGTGTCTGTTTTCTAAACCACGCAACGGATTTTGCCAAGATCTAAAAGAATGACAACCAAAAATATTCAACAAAAATAGTGAAAAGTTACAGATAGAACATTTTTCTAAATTCTCGTGAATATGAAACAAATATTAATCCAATTTGTAAGCGTTTAACATCTCTTACTAACCTGTTTTCGCTTTATTTTTCTCCTCTCGGTAACTTTAGTGCCGCTATTGCATACTAGATGTCGCCAGTGGTAGCGTTTTTAACAGATTCTCAAATGAAACACAACTCGAGAACTTTGGACATTTTATTTAAATAAGCTTTAGTTTATTTTACTGTTTACACAAAACTTTATATAAAACAAATAGTTACCAAACAATAAACAGTAACCAAACTAAATACTGGGATTCGTAGGCATAATATACAGTTGCTGTTAGTTCATGTTTTTCTAAACAAGAATATCTCAACTCTGATGTCAGCGTAATTTTATTCAAAAAAAGTTCAGTTTATTTTAGAATATCCAAACTAATATTATAAATGCGAAAGGGAGTTTGTTCGCTTCTTTGTTTATTTGTAACGTTTTCGCGCCTTAATCGTTAAATTGATTTTGATGAATTATGGGAATTTTTTGACTCGACTGACTGGTATGGTATAGAATGACGGAAGGTTACATAGCACTACTACTTTAAATTGTACATGTCACCGGAAAATAGTAGACTCCGTGAGATTGTAATTATTCTTTATTAGATTTTAATTTCTCGATGTATTATGAAAAAATCGTTATTTTTATAAGAAATCCCATCTAAATTCAATAGTTTCCAATATATCCGTGTCTTATTAAGAACAAATAGTTTACAATTTCACGCGATATTTTACAATCTAACGGCGTTTGCAATTATCCGGTGACAGATACATTACTTTCATCTATGTTGGATACCCATACGCCAATCACACTTCAGACTTAGATAGAGAAGCACTTCCACACTTCGCAGTCCATAATCTTCAATCGACCTCTGTGGTCCTAGTACCTAATGGTAATAGTTCCGACCAGCACCAACCTGCCAGAAATCACAAAGTCCAGATTGCACCAAAAGCCTTTCAAACCTCGTTGTCCCAGTAAAATGGACGGTAGTAACCAGGCATTTAAAAGAATTGAAGCTAATTCCGACTTGTCAACTTTTAGATGCAGCATCACGCCTTTACGCTTCAAAAGGGTATGTAGTGAGTGGTGTTTGTCCCAGTCACATTCCACCAGTCATGTTTAGGTGCCTTGTAGTAAATAGAATCGTGGCTTTTTTATAATTATTAGGCTCGTTTGATGAATTTACCTGTTATTAACTAAATAAGTAATATAATATAATAAATACATTACAATACATACAATACATTTATAGTACAAGTGGCCCGCCCCGGTTTCGCTCAGATGTTATTATTTTTCAAAATTTTCTTTCATAGTAATCTTTTCCTGAGCAAAAAGAATATGCGAAATTGCTCCAGGCGTTCACGCGTGATGTCGTGGCGAAGGGAAATAGGGATTATTTATTAGATATATATATATGAATAATATATCATTATCAGATAATCTGACTCCAGTCTTGCCAAGGAGTACCGTGTTACCCAGTTAATGGGTTGTGGAGGTCTGGTAGGCAGCCGCTCCACGTAAAATACTGGTATTCAGCTGAATCCGGTTTGACTGGAAGCCGACCCCAATATAGTTGGGAAAAGGCTAGGCAGATGATGATGAATTATTATTCATCATCATCTACCTAGCCTTTCATTAGTATTGACTTATTATTTCTCTTGATTTAAAGAAAGGTTGGAGCTATCGGCAAACTTAGGCTCCGATAGGGAATTCTACCCCTTAGCTGTGCTCACAATGAATATATTCCCAAACAGTTTTGTGCGTTGTTATATTATGGTTACCGCCACATAAATAAAAAATTAAATAAAATAAAAAATCCTTTATTTCAGATAACTTGATCCATAGTCCAATTTAAATTAAAACAAGTATTTTTTTTTGACGATGACCACTCGCAGTTCAGCACACTAATGCTGGTTACTGCTTAACCGGACTATAAAACAGGTATTCAAATCACCCGCTTAATAAAGGATCTCCACACCGAAAAAGAGATCCTATCCGCTACAGTCTTCAGAATTCCGTTGCAGCTGCCACGCATTCTGCAGATCAGGGACACAGTACATACACAAAAATAAACAATACAAATACACAATACAATACATGAAAATATTAGCTAATTAGTTAGCCACCAATGTGGTAGAGATGGGATAGCAAATAGCGCATGTCATTATAACACAAGAATTGCGCAAGTCCCTACTCCAGCGGCCAAAGTTACCTGGTTGCAGAACACCGAGTGGTTTCAGTCAGTAATAGTCTGACAGGATAATTCATGAGGGACTTATTCGCAAAAATACATGTTACATACACCACCGCTCAAAAGCCATCTGCATTTTGTGAGGCCAAATCTTTGTGCTCCCATTAATAACAACAGTATTTTTTTAATGTATAAGGCTTATATAAACGATTAAAGATAGCGTTTCATTAGCGTATTGTCAGTCGTTTTATACATGCAGTCTGTGGGTCAATTATACTCGGAGGGCATACAGTGCTCTGCGAGTCCAGTATAATAACGCATTCAGGGTGTTGTTGGGGTTGCCAGGCTACTGTGTAGTGCATCCGGCATGTTCGCGGACGCGGAGATTGATGGTTTTCATGCCATCATGCGCAAGCGTTGCGCCTCCGCCATGCGTCGGGTACGCGCCAACCCCAACAGCATCCTGGGAGCTATAGCGGACAGATGGGACAGCCCCATACTGGGGCATTGGATAAGCCTGCATGTAAGTTTAGTGTAAGTATATAATTGTATTTTGTTCCGGTAGTTATAAGTACTAACACTAGTTTCTAAGTTTTTGTATACTAACCAATTAATGGACTCTGTCTGAATTAAAAGATTTTTCTTTTTTTATTAATTAAAACTTTCCCAAATACCTACCTTCTGAATGGCCAAATACTTTTGAGAAGTATTGTACAAGGTCTATGGAACAGTTCCCAAGCAAAATCTAGTTTGACGGAATGAATCAAAGCTAAATTAACTTAATTTCCGGCAAGGCTTGCCAACCGTATAGTGTACAAACGGTCTAAGAACCCTTGCCATACATTATTGTACTCCCGGCTTTTACGACGCACTAAACCTAACTACTGAGTTACATAAAATGCATCTGTTGGACGCAACACCTGTTTGTACGTCTTTGGGACGTAAAAATACTTTGTTTACAGATGTATTAGTGAGTAATGTTTCTTAGAATTGGGGATTTGGGAAGACTGAGGGAAAGGTTTTGAAACGAAAAGGAGTGGAACTCTCTGCTTGCGTCTGTGTTTCCGAACGCATACAACCCTAATCTCTTCAAAATTAGAGTGAACAGGCTTCTCTTGGGTAAGCTCGCTCCATCGTCGACTTTGTCTCTGTCATCTATGACCTAGACTAGTCAGGAGCAGCACTATTTTTTTTATTTTTTTTTATTTGATATGCAAACCCATATCAAATAAAAAAAAAATAAAAAAAATTGGTACCTATCGTTAGTGGTCATTGTCTTGCCCAGGGGTTTCGTTTTACCCAGGGACTGGGTTGTTGAGCTCAGATAGACAGTGGTCCATGTAAAATAATGGTGTTCACCTGTAAAACTCAACACTCCAAGCATTTATTTCAATTGGACCATTTACAGGCACTTTTGAATTGTCAAGGTCTGTTAAAAAGATGAAGCTATTTATTTGTACGTTCAAAAGCGTAGATCTCTATGGAGAAGAACGTAAAAGAAATTCCACGGACACTCTTTTAAAAAACATTTTTTTACAAAGTTATCGTTACATCGTTCATGTTGAAATGATATTTATTTATTTTAGGAAAACTCACAGCTAGACTAATACACAAAAGTTTAAACAAAATATGGCCAATTACAAGTTTCCACATGTATCACTTGAAACAGAAAATTGTCAAAAAGGAAACTATACATATAACACAAAACTATTTAACTATTTCTCATATATGTGAGAACGATGTAAAAGACGTGCAGGATAAACGCGTCCGCAGTAAAAATAAACAATTAAAATAAACCGTAGCTGTTGTGTGTATTCAGTTAGAATGGAAGCCGTCTCCAGTATGGTTGGCAAAAGGTTAAGCAGATTAATTGTAACTTTACCACTTGACCCACTCTTCTGCAATTTTGGGCCAGTCCTTTGAGAAGGAGTCCACGGGCCCTGCTATGACGTCTTAAAACCATAATGATTCCGGTGTGGGAGACGGAGATATACAAAACGCATAATATTTGTATGCCACAAAGGTCGAACATGACGGATCTTATTTGTTTATGGACGATCTGCGTTCCTTGTATGTATACTTATGTTTCTACAAATAAATAAATGTCTTATGTCTTTATTCTTTTTCACAACGAAATGGCAATGACACGTAATTGTAGGCATCCTGTAATGGTAGCCAACCCTGTTTAGCTGAAGTTTTCTAAAATTCAAATATTTAGCCAAGAGTCAGTTACATTTTCAAAACATATCTGATACTTACATATTTATTGCTTTTTCAAATCACCAAGAAAGTTCAGGAGTGACGGCTGGTAACATCACTTATTGGTAAAAAGTGTACCGAGGCGTGACGTCACGCGAAATTACATATTATATTTTTGTTTATGTGACAAAAAAAAAAATCGGTCCCAATATTTTACAACTGATAGACCAAATAGAAGTTCAGGAAAATATCCGATTGGTTAATTTAATAAAACCTAGATGAAAAGAACATAAAAGGTGAATTACCCAAATTTATCCCAACACTAAATGTTTCGCCTTCGCCCGAAATACGTCACGCCCAACAAAAGAAGTCTTAAACCCAGATTTTAAAGTCTCCTAGCATGCTATATTATTTACAGAGATTTTGTTCGGTCGCCAGTACATTCGCTAGGGACATGGTTTCCGTATAAATTAAATATTCAAACTTTTTAAACTTGTATTGAGCAACGCGGCACTCTAGAGTTCGTGTTGTACGATAAAGTTTGTACAAATATGGTCGTGGTTTTTTGACAGGTATTCTAATATTAATTGCAAGTTATTAGTGTTATTTTTCTGTAGTACAGCTATGAGGAGCTCGTGACTAAATAATAACGGCCGCACGGGTCGATCTTTCAGGTGAAGCGATGCTTGCTGAGGCCGGTCCGTCGATGGGTGACAATCGATACTAATAATATAATAAAGATGAAGAGTTTGTTCGTTTGTTTGAACGCACTTATCTCTGGAACTGCCAGTCGGATTTGGAAAATTATTTTTGTATATGATAGCCACATTCATGAGGAAGGCTATAAGCTATACGCGAACGGGAAAAAAGGGACATGCGTGTACGAAGTCGCGGGCAAAAGCTAGACCATTATATAACGAGACTCTTAAGCCGTTGGTTCCAGTTATCTTTTGAAGACCTTTGACAATCGTTACGGATAATCAGAAGCCAGAAAATCTGACACTGTAGTCTTGACAAGAAGTACCGTGTTACCCAGTTAATAGGTTGTGGAAGTCTGGTAGGCAGACGCTCCACGTAAAATACTGGTATTCAGCTGAATCTGGTTTGACTGGAAGCCGACCCCAATATAGTAAATTTTATTGTTTTAGTAGAACCTATCCAAAAACAGATATCTTGCGCAGCGATAGAGGAAACATTTTTACAATTTCATATTTAAAAATTATTATTAATCAATTTATTTATTTTATGTGCAAATTAATTACATTTTTAAATAGTTCTATAAAAAATAAAACATTTAAAAATAACTTCGGAATTCGTTTTTGTGTTTCATTTCATTTTTCTTATTTTATTTGGAAACTCACGTTTCCGTTTGATTTCTTGCCCGGTTAATGTAAAAAAAATGTACCTATGCCTCTGCATACCCTTTCAGGACTACAAGTACAGCCGTGATGTTTCCATGTATTATTAATAGAATTTTAAGTACCTATGTACGCTATATTACGCCACCGTATGTACCAGGCTCGCATAGACGGTAATGTGTTTCTGATTGCGCGGCCGACGCTGATTTTGACAAAAGTGCAGTTTGCAATGTGCTCATGGTTCCAATAATGTCATGATAGGCGCAGGTTTCGTAACACCCGGCCGGCCATCGTGGAGGTTTGTGTGGATTGCATTGTCTTGACAAATTGAGATATTATTTAGATAAGCCCTCAG
>NDFZ01005275.1:406717-422787 GCA_002192655.3 Mamestra configurata | reverse complement strand
ATTGGCGGATCTAGGGGGGGGGGGGGGGGCTAAGGGGCTTAAGCCCCCCCCAAAAGATCCAGATGACTACCAAAGATGGTAGTCTTGTCATGCGTTCAGCAAAATAAAATGTTCGGAACTTGAAGTTTCGAACTGTTGGATTCCTAATTTTGAATTCTCATTGAAGAGGACGGGGGTAAGCTTTTCTATATTTTTTTAACTACAGTCTGTAAAAAAGTATCTATAGCTTTTATGAATGTTTGTCCTGTCAATGGTACCTACTCTATTTTCAATGATTTTTTAAGTGGATTTTCCTGTCATTATCTGCCAAGTTTTACCAACTTTATCTTACCCTACTGCCTGGTTACTGGGTAAAACGATACTTGGCAAGAACGGCAAACACCTGTCAAATATCCTCAAATGACGTAGAAGTATTACGCACTTGGTCGGTTTTTTTCTGCATATTCTGTTGGGTAAGGTGGTCCTTTTTTCCTTCTTCATATTTGGCGCTAGTGTGGATCAATCCTGCTGCTCTACACAAAGTGCTATTCTATCAGCGAATGCGACTGTCCAAATGCAGAAATATAAAGGATTGATCACGTGACATTTTGACAGCGTTTGTCAATCCCTTACTTTTTTGACGTTTGACAGTGACCCTCGCCACACTACCGCTGTCAGACGGTCAGTTGTTTATAGCCTCCGGTAGGCGCCAAGTTCGTGGGAAGCGTTATAAGTATTGTGCGAAAATTATAATAATGCAGTCCAAACCACAAGACTGGCTCCATTCTTGCATCTCCGGAGACTCCGCACTTTTAGTACATAGACCGAATAGTCGTACATACGGAGGAATCCGCACACTACCGCCGTTCTCAAACTAAAGTTAAATTTGCAAGTGATAGATATGCGAGGCGCCCCCGGAATGTAATTTTCACACGCTCAAGCGACGTCACTGAAGCCCCCGCCTCGTGCCGCCGCCCGGCACCGCCCGCCGCCCCCTTTGTAGTCCGAGAGATAGACGGACTGAAGGAAGCCTCATCTGCTTATTTATTTATAGTTTTTGCCAGCAGCTTCCGTCTCATTAAGTAGCCTATAACCGTCTGTCTCTATTGACCAAAATTCATCACAAACAAACAAACTCATTTACCATTTATATATTTATTTATTAGTTAAGCCCCATACGGTGATCGGATCCAATATTTGAGGAGCTGGAGGTACCTCAGCATCGCACTCCTCAATGCTGATCGAAACAGACGGAGAATATCAGTTGACAGATTGAAACGGATTCACGATTCTCAGTATTGAGAAAGGGATGAAGAATAGAGAGACAACTCAAAAAATTTGAATGGATTAAAAGAAAACATAATTACAATGAATCAGTAGGTACTAAACTGCTTAAGTATATGCATCCCGTTCAACTAGAACTAAAAACCCGTCGATGACTCAAGATCTACTGTCACCTCACATACATCGATTTAGCAATTCATTGATTCCTCTGAATCAAGCCAAAACTTGAGGACTCTTATTATTTTGTAAAGCTGAAATTGACAAGTACGAATGCTTGCCAAAGAAGGCTTTTCATAGAAAATTCGAAACGTCAGGTTGACACTTACGTGACCCAAGAGCTGGCTTTTACTTTGGCCAGAGGCTAAGCATTGCCATACAACGTGGGAATGCACAATACCAGTTAACGGGCTTTGAGGACCAATTTTAGTTTTTTGTTAGTTTATTTTATTTTTTGATTGCCTATTTTTTTTTTTAATGGTACACACAAAGTAAAAGCTTAAAGACATAAGAAAGAAAGAAAGAAGTTGGTAGAATCATCACAGCGTTAATTACTAGCTAAAACACTAGGAAGTGGTGACGGGCGGACGTTTTGGGGGACTGTCTTTATGTAGAACTTTGACGTTCAAAAAGTGCTGGCATTCAGCCTAATTTGAATAAATGACTTTTGACTTTTGAATTCGTTGGATTCGTTTTTTCTTAATAACTTTGTTTAAGTGTATGTATGCATCTATGTATTTATTATTTTTATTTTCTTTTTCTTTTATTTTTTCTTTAAGTTGCACCTGCCATGTTGTCTCTGCACCACCCTAAGGTCGACTGGTAGAAAATGCCTAAGGCATTAAGTCCGCCTTTGTACAGTGATTTTTCTTGTGCATAAAGTTTTAATAAATAAATAAGTCTCCAGTATCTACATATTCACGATAACACAACCATATCGTTCACTGTCTCCTGGCGTTGCACCCCCGCGGCCTCTCACGACGGATGCCCCGGAAAATTGCTACAATCATTGTGAGAGGGAATTCCGAAATGAAGGAAACGTACTTAAAGTCGACTCCAGTGCGGGCTCGGCAGTCAGTAACGCGTCGTATTCACTACTACTAACTCATAAGTACTCAGTAATTCGTCGTATTCACTGTTGGCTCTTGAGTTAGCGTTTGCAGTTGCGTGCTATGGTGCTGATGATTGTAAAAAGTCTGATATTATGACTGATTCCTTGGTCTACTCGGCAAAAATGAATGGTAGGAGTTGGGTTCTGGGGTCGACCTTTGCTTTAAGTTGCACTTGACGTCAGGTCATACTGGATTTCGTCACAAAAAATGGGTCAATCGAATGTAATGTGATGAATCCACTGCAGCAGAATCTTCTCCTTCTTTTTGAGTCGGTGATACATTTTGGGTAACTCTTTCAGTACTACAGCTACAAAACTAGATAAGAGACTTGAGTATTGATAATTAATCAGTTCTTTTAAAGCCAGAAAGTCAGAATGTCTACGTTAACTTAAACCGAGTTAGTAAAGTATACTGGAGTGTTTAATTCCTACAGATGCAGTAAATAAATCAAACAATGCGTGACACCTGCATTCAATATAATATGCTATCGCACCAAACTACATACGTAATATTATATGTGTATGAGTTCACCGTGCCAATTCCTAATTGTTGGCAACTAACGCATACTTTTACTGGTATTTACCAGTGTTAGTAGTTGGGTACTTGTTTAGAAGCCCAGGAAAACTATCGCCACAACTATTTCTGTCGCCAAGCTGCGTTGCTTAGTAACTAGCTCATCAAGCATTTCTGCAATGACAATGCATCTCAAACCTGCCACACCAGTCTTTTTCACTGCCACTCCTGAAAGCCGGAATCAATGGTCACGACTACAAGAAAAGCACCGAGTCAATGAAGCTTGAAGAGCCCTGTACAAGCGATTTAACTGTCTTGGATCCCGCAACGAAATCTCACTAATCACACTTAATATTATAAAGGCGAAAGTGTGTGTGTGTGTATATATTTGTTACTTCTTCACGCGCAAACGGCTTGACGGATCTTGATGAAATTTGGCACAGAGGTAGATTATGGTCTGGAAGAAGACATAGGACTTTTCATTCCGGGAGTATGTTCCCTTGTGATAATTTTCGGACCAACAATTTAACGTGCTTTCCAAGGCACGAAGGAATATAGTCCTCCTCACCGATTTCGGCCATAGCGGCCAATCTCAACCGAGACTACACAGATATTATAGTGCACATGTGTGTGCGCAAACACAGGTGCACTCCCTCTTCATCTCGTCTTTGGGCTTTTTCGAAGGGATATGAGTTATATGGAGGTATGGTAAGTATCCCATTCACAAACTAACCTTGTTAAGCTTTGTTTAACCTTGAAGATATTTATCAACGAGCAAGTGCATTAAGAAAGCGCTGAAAACCCATTCAAATTTAACTTGGTCGTTATTATTGTATTTGTAGGTCCTGAAGTATAACTGTGATTTCACAAAGAACATGCTTTTCCGCAGACATCGTTCTCATCTGTCAAAAGTTTGATTGTTAGAAGTTCTTTGCTGACGAGCCTGTTTCTTCGATAACGATGCCTTGAACTTTGAGGGTTATGGTTTCCAATTCCAACTGACTGATTGGAGATTCTTTAAGTCCTTAGTGTTCATGGTTTTGATGGGAGCTTCTTGACTTATGTCCAGAAGTAGAACAAGATAAGTTGATGCTGTCTTTTGAAAAAGAAAACAAAATCCGTGATTTCAAATAGACCATTTGACAGGCACTTTTGAACTGTCAAGGTCTGTCAGTCAAATAGATGAAGCAAGTGTGTTCATCAGCAAAACAAGCTCACCGACCCTGTCTCCAGCGCAGCCGTTGCACGAATCCTGCGGAGAAGAACGTGCAAGAATCTCCATTAAAACTACTGGTGTTAGGGTATTTTACTATTACAATATCTCCATGAATCCTTTTTTGACGTGACAACGTCTAATAAATCGATGAACGCCGGCTGCATGCACGAAAAAGGATGGCTCATTGTAACGTTACGCTCATTGTAACGTTACGCTCATTGTAACGTTACGCTCATTATAACGTTACGATCATTTCATCAATGTTTTGTTATGACGTTGTCACGTTAAACAATTTTTTTTAAAGATGTTACTAAAATAGTACTTACGATTTGCAAAAAATTACTAACATCGCATCGGGGGAAAAGTTCTGAGTTTTTAAAGTTTTTCTTATATGCTTGTCACGCAAAACTTCGTTTGTACTGGATGGTGCAAATTCACTATGGCGTGCCTGGCGAATGACGTCACACGCTAGTAGTGATGTCTCTGTTTATACTAATACCGTTTGCTCGCGACTTCGTACGCGCATATCCCGTTTTTTCCGTTCTCGTATTCCTCACGAATGTGGCTATCAGTTACAAAAGGATTTTTCCAAATCTGGCTGGTTGTTCGAGAGATTGGCGAGTTCAAACAAACAAACAAACTTTTCAGCTTTATTATGATAGTATAGATAAAGTACAGATTTTAAATCCGTCAATTTTCGATATCATCATCTGCCTAGCCTTTTCCCAATTATATTGGGGTCGGCTTCCAGTCAAACCGGATTCAGCTGAATACCAGTATTTTACGTTGAGCGGCTGCCTACCAGACCTCCACAACCCATTAACTGGGTAACACGGTACTCCTTGGCAAGACTGGTGTCAGATTATCTGGCTTCTGACTATCCGTAACGACTGCCAAAGATCTACAAATGACAGCCGGGACCAACGGCTTAACGTGCTTTCCGAGGCACGAAGGAGTCTCGGTATGTTAAGATGGTCACCCATCCACAGACCAACCTCGGCAAGCGTTGCTTGACCTTAAAGATCGACCCATGCGGCTGTTATTATTTAGCCACGAGCTCCTTGGTTTTCTTGGTGATAGGGATAAATCATTTATGTAACACAACTTATATCTAGGTGCTAATTTATATACCACTATCGATTCTGGACAACTATACATTTGACCAGGCGCCCATAAATCACAACATGTCGATATCTTTCAATAATCCAATCAAAGCGGTTCGTATCCGAACTAATGTTATTGTCAAACCTACCAGCCATTATCTGGGCACAAGCGAACATCTAAATGTTCAGTCACGTATCCGAACGAACGAGACGAACGATACGATGAACAGCGAGAGCGAAAGGGACAGATGATCGATGTAAACAATCGGATTCGTTCCAGTTCGGAAACGCTGTATTTCTAATTCTGATCCGAAACATTTTGGATTTTATTGCTGTGCATTTACGAGCTAGATTTTATTGTCGTTTGTAATTTTTAAATTTGGACAATACTGCTGGCTTTTGCCGTGAGTTTTCCTACACAATTTTGAGCTGTGTTGTGCTTTGTTAAAGTTCAAAATTGAAAGTAAGTTTTGTGGTTGTCACGCTAAACATGAGAATTCGTTAGTGGATGGTTGTGAAATGGCATCTATCTTATGTTTCTTATATTGACAACGTCGTCACCGGAATTGGAATGAGGTAATAAAGAAATTGCAATCCTTTTATGTGCCTTTTTAACATTGCTGATGTGCAGTGTAATGAATGCGACTTAATTGAATAATCTGGATGAAAGCGAACCGCCCTGTTTGTGATTCGTATTGAGAATGATTGAATGAAGGAATGTCTTGATGTTTGTACTATGTATGGGGTATTGTGTATTTTGTTGTTTCTACTATGGAAACTGCTTCTAAGTTTTTTCTGGGGTTATGTAGGTAACTTTTTATTGAATTAGACAGTTTTTGCCCTGGTGGATGGCTTCAGTACGGGGTCATTTCTAGTTTAAATAGGCCAGGCCAGCGACAGCCAATTTAAAACCTGCCAGACTGAAAGTTAGCCAGGTCCTAAATCACATCTACCTCGTGTGCTATATAAACTTCATTCGAATATGTTCGGCCATAAGAGCATGATTAACAACCATTTGTGTAATCAGTAAGTACCAGGATGACCGAGCTTTGCTCGTATTTTTTTTGGTAAACGTTTTCTAAAAATGAAACCTAGCTAGATCGATTTATAGCCGAGATTCAGATTATATACATATGTATGTACAAGAATGGCTCGTTTAAAGGTGTTAGATTAGGTAATCAGAATATATATTTTAAAATTATAACTACCTACTACATATAATGTGATTCCAATGATTTCTCATATAAATTGCTCAAAGAACAATCAATCTCTTCGTTCATCTATACTCCTGGTAGGACCATTCCTTGCTATTCAACCTCCTACACAAATAACTCGGCGCACTAAACGGCATCTCTCTGCATTCCTGTGCTCCTAGTACAATTGATGCAATATACTAGGCTGAATGGCCCAGTTGCGTCTTCGTCTTGTTGCGTAGGGCTCTACATCGTTATGCGATCCTGGTATAAGTTATCCATTTGTATTAGGCTGTTCAATATCTTACGTTATTTCATCAACTTTTTCCTCGAAAACTTGCCTAAACCCCATCAACTCGCTCGAAAATGAGAACCAACAAAATACTATCTATTAAACATTTTATGTATTTGAAATGTTTAACAAATAGTCATCTTGGCACTGTTCTGTTACTGTTATGATAAAATCATCATCCTTTTGATCTTAGGCTCTAGACAAGTGTCATTCTGTCAGCAGTTACGAGGCGAAGGCGATTGTCAAAACGTCAAATATGTATTGGATTGACAAAACCTGTCGAAATGTCACGTGATCAATCCCTTATATTTTGGCATTTCCACAATCGCATTTGCTCATAGAATAGAACTTTGTCTAGAGCCTAAGATCTCAATTTATTTGAAATTGTCACATTGCGTTTGATAATTTCGTCAGGCTCACCGCTTTCCACATCATTCCCACAGCCTCTATCTTTCTCCTCATATCCATCTATCTTTTGTTTAGCCTCCCGCTTTCTTATCCACCATTTTTACTAAAACTTCTAATGCGTGTAAAATTGGCTAACTGAAGAGAATTTAGCCAATTTGTTCTATTAAAATTCTTCTAACTTTCCTAATACTTATCTTATCTATTTTATTCATTAAATGGATACCTTTTAATATACTGACTGCATCATAATTTACCTTTCTGATTACATCATTATTTACCTTTACAATAACTATTTACCAAGCCCTACACATAAAACGAAACCAACGCCAGAAAGCTTTTGCACAGTCAAATCGTTGAGTTCTTTAAAATTCTAAGTTTGAGCTATACGATAACTGACAAATGCTTGCACTGTCTGGACAGGTCCACTCAAATCTGTGCGGTACTTTCCTCACAAGACCACCTCAGACATTAGCCTGCACGGTTCGTATTCGATTTGACTAGTACGGATTGTATGAACGTTAAAAGAAACTTTGACCGCTGAGTTTGTTTCGGTATTTCTTTTCAGGGTATTCAGCTTGGAAACACCGGCCTCACCTAGTTTAATCTGAACAAATATTGACGTGTAAAAGTGTTATTTTTAAACTATTTACAAAATAAATATCATTTATGTCTAAACTTTATCAAGCACTGAGCAAACCTGATGATCAATGCTTGTTCCTTTTCTCTATCAGAGAACGCCTTTGCCTACTACAGTGACGTCCCGAATATCATATGATAGCCTGGTACATTCAGCATGGATTGTGGTACTGCACAAGATATATTGTTCTCTGCGACATCGCTCGCCTGTTGGACAAATTTTTCAGTACCCTGTGTGGAAAGCGATCATTGTTGTTGTACGTACTATTGGGGTAGAGTTAGCAAATAAATAAAGGTTGATAGGAAACGTTGTCATTTGGATTTCATAAAATAATTAACTGAAGGAACTATTCTTTGTGCACACGTTGGATGCGTATTTGGTTCACAATAATCATCATTTTCTTGTTCATATACTTTTGTATTTTGTTTCAGCGCAGCATTCAGCAGTCTTCTTTTATGCTTACCTAGTAGTCGCCATATCAGTTGTACAGACGATGTTTAAATAAAAATGCACCGTTTCTCTGGTCCTCCTACTGACAAAATAGCTTGATTATTTAACTTCATAATTTGTGATTAACACCTCAACATTTTGCCTGTAGAAACTAGTCATACTCTATTTTATGCCAACAGTACCCAACCCCGTCACGACTTGTCGCACGAGCGTCAAAGCGACACGGCCGTTAGTTGTCGCGGCGCCGCGTCGCGCGACCAAACGTTTTTCATTGCCGCGCCAGTGATGAATTCGCTGCGGCCTACCTAACCTAGCGCGCAATGTACAGCGCGATTTAGAAGCGGTCACTCCGTAATAGATGCGTGTACGTTTTTAAATTGTTGCTTAATTTCCGTGTATTTGTTTGTCCACCATTTTGGGAATGTTTCTGGTTTAGAAAATCATAGGGACAAATCTAATACAACGTGTTTACAGAATATTCAAAATTTTCTCTTACTCATTTGTACTGGTACTTAACCTATTTCAAAATTTTACTTTGTCATTTCAACTTTAAGTAGACCTTTATCTACTAGACAAACAACCAAGGGCCTCTCAATGATTAGTGATAAAGATAAGTACTTTTCACGATGTACGGCAGATGGATTTTCAATTTCTTTGGACGTGATTAGCGCTTGTCGTATCCTCAGGAGCCTACTGAATAGGAAAATCTTCTTGAGTGTGAACGATTTCCGATCTAATTCCTTAGTTTTTTTTATATTTCCCATTTCTACCAAAATGTTTTTGTAAAAACCGTTCCAAAAACTAGTCAGACAACGCCACAGAACATTTAACAAGCCTAACAATATCAACCAAGTACCAGGACTACACAGTCTTAATAAAGCATAGTCCTACAAAACAATAACAATAATTTAGACTAAAAACGGAAATATCCTCGCGAAAAATGTTCAAAACGCCGGACGGGGCCACTGCTGACCATCACGCCAGTTATTTGGTCCATTAAACGTGAATAGTTGGAGTCGACGAGTACTAGGAGCGCAGAGCCAGCGGGAGGTTTTAAAATACGATTTATGGCTCTGTTTAAGTTAGAACTAATGTGATTAGGTTATGTTTATAGGTGTTTGGCTTGAAGCGCTTTCTAAAATGGCCGCCAGACTCAATGATCAGGTTTTAGATTAGTGATGACTCAACCGTAAAAGGGGGATAAAGCTCCCTTTTACCATATTTTTTTTTAGACACCCGAACTACCTAAAAATATTTTTCAGCCTGTTTTGTCCCACTGCATTTCTTCCTTTCGTTCTTCCAGGCTTTAACGGACCACTTTAGGAACACACATTACCAACGTCACCCAAAAGGCTAATAAGTGGGCAATGTCAGGTTCATGGTGGATTATTGATTGACTCCGAGTTAATCGTAGAACCGGTTTTCATCACATAGGTATTTTTGAAGCACGTTTCTTCGGCGGAGGATTCCGAGTTCGATTACCAGGTTTCTTAAGGAGTTTCAATAGTAGCCCGGAGTTTGAAAGTTAGTGATGCTATACCCCGTGTCTTGGGGACACGTGAAGTTTGTTGGTCCTGCGCCTGATCTCTCCCCGGCCATGTCGGGTTGCCGTCCCATCGAACTATGCGAGTAAGGGGACAGGGGCTGCATCTGTGCTTGCGCAAACATTTCATCATCTGCCTAGCCTTTTCCCAACTATATTGGGGTCGGCTTCCAGTCAAACCGGGTTCAGCTGAATACCAGTCTTTTACGTGGAGTGGATGCCTACCAGACCTCCACAACCCATTATAATAATAATAATTATATAATAATAATATCTTGGATAAACAAACAAAGTATCTTGACTTGGCTCGCGAGGTTGTCGACATGTGGGATGTGAACACAGCAGTCATTGTGCAGATAGTCGTGACGGCTTATGGCATAATTGCCAAGAGCCTCGACCAACATCTAAAGAGGCTCTCGTTGGGCAGCTGGATCAAGGGCTTGATCCAGAAAGCAGTACTCCTGGACACGGCGCGCATAGTGAGGAGGTTCCTCTCTCAGGGGCCCTGACCACCGGTACCTTGGACCCTGTTCCCGATACCGGTGGGCTACTATTTTTTATATTTTTAAATGTTTTTTTTTTATTATACAGAAATATTTAAAAATTTAACTAATATGTAATATACAATAAATAAATGGAATATCTTGGGACAACTCACACACGGTCATTTGATCTCAAACTAGGCATAGCCTGTGCTATGGCAACCAGACAACTGATAAACATACTTATATATTTCTAAATACATACATATTATAGACAAATTACACCCAGACACAGAACAAATGATCATGCTCATCACACAAAGATTTGTCCTGGGTGCGAATTGAACACACGACCTCCGGTTTAGCAGTCAGGTTCGCTAACCACTCGACCAACAGGCCAGTCGAATTAACTGGGTACCACGGTACTTCGTGGTAAGACTGGTGTCAGATTTTCTGGCATCTGACAGTCCATAACGACTACCAAAGACCTACAAATGACAGCCGGGGCCAACGGTTTAACGTGCTTTCAGAGGCACGGAGGAGTCTCAGTATGTTAAGATGGTCACCCAACCACAGACCAACCTTGGCAAGCGTTGCTCAACCTTAAAGATCGACCCGTGCGACTGTTACTATTTAGCCAAGCGCTGTGGACACACTTGTACACTAAAATATCTCCTGCGTACTTGGCTGGTCTCTTTTCAGAATGGTCACCATAACCGGCGCTCAGTCGCTGGGATTGTCTATTTTAAGTCAATTTAACATTGTGCAAACGGCTAATATAAGGAGTGGAAGTCTCTGCCGGAGTCGTATGTTTCCTGAGAGTTACAACTTGCAACCTGAGGTTTTTTAAGTGAAGAGGGAATAGGTTATCTACTTCTAGGCAAGCGTGCTCTATCGTCGACCACATAATACCTTTCCATCAGGTAAAATTTTGTTCTACGCGGCTCGCGATTAACCAAAATCTCACCTGATAAGATATCAATAATAAAAAATGCTTAACCTCTATGTTTTGCAAATCAATGACTGCCTCAGCCTATATGTATGCAATAACACATAATTAAGTATGTTGTAAAACTTACTCTCTGACCTAGCCGGACAAAAAGATGGGAGAATAGTCGCGGGCAAGTGTCTAGTGGGAAAAAATGCCACGAGGTCACTTTTTAGTCCTAATTTACACATTCGACGACCTCCCTTATCACCTTATCTCTCTTCAGATCTGCGTGAAGTACCTAATTTTCTAATTTACCTAAGTAGCAATTACCTGACGATGTTTACATTAACTGAATCAATTTATTTATGTGATCCTAGTAAAACTCATTACTGTTTAGTTGTCCTTTTCGTTAATTACGGGGCGGCGGAGTGGGCGAATTACGTTGGAGTACGGATGAGCTATAGAGGGTAGGAATAGACCTATGAGTTGTCGCCATTGTAGTAAGCAACTTACGTTAGTGATGGCTTAGTGCACTCGTTTGATTTGTCCCCTTATCTCAGTTAAGCATATGTCGTTTTGATGATGAAGATTTCCGAGCATTTCCTTCACATTTTTAAGTAAACAAACGTAGATCTATTAAAAAAATCCGGTTGGCGATCCGATCCGATCCGACTTAACGCCCTTGAAACATTTTGACTCCATGATCAACTGCAGAGCAAACGAAATGCGCTGGGAATCTCATCATCAGCACAAAATCTCATAACACTTCATTTTTTGCCTTGTAGAGGTAATTTTTCGTACTGCACACAAGTATGAAAACTGTCCTCAGAAATGCAATGAAGTTTCAACTCCTCCAAATCACAGCTTAGCCAAGCCTGGTCTGCAACAAATTTTATGTATGCTTGGTACTTCTGTTGTTGCAATAGAGCGTGCTTGATACCTTTCCTTATTGCTACTCTAAAGTCGAGTCGAGCTACTTGCGCCAGTCGGTAGGCGCAAGTAATCGGGATCGCTCGGATAAATTGTAAACTTGGATTATTGTTTTGCCAACCGTGGCCTGTTCAGGTGTTTTTGATATTGTACCGTTTGCAAAAGCATTTCGAGTTACGAATGAGTTTAATAAAATGGTTTTTTTTTTTCGTGTATTTTTTTCCAGCATTTCAGTCTCGTAATGGCAAACGTTTTCCGCCATAGTTTTCATCCGTGTTTATTTATTTGTTGTTTTTTTCAAACCAATTACTCTACGCTCTATTTCTTTAGGCCTTCGAACGCAATAAATCACAAAGTCCTAAACGCTTGCTAAATTAAAATGTAGTCTGTCCAAGAATTAGTAAATTCTAGTTCATAAATTAAAAAGTAAAAGCTAAATTATTACAAAAAAGAACTTTAAGACTCTTTCGTACAATTTCCACAACTTAATTGATACTAGCTGGGCAAGTTTATTCAACGACAAACCTTCCTAAAGTGACATGAGACTTTATTGCTGTTTATATTTTACTAGTGGCCCACCCTGGCTTTGCCCGGATGTACATTTTTTTTCAAAATTTATTTCATACATACCTTGCACTGACAATAACAAACACATCGAACACGCAAACGCATCGAACAAACACATGCTGGTCCTGCTCCATAGGACAATCGAGGGTGTAGTAGAAAAAGTTAAACTTGTTTTATTTACTGGTGTACTTTCAGGTTTTTAATATGTAATTCAACTCACACACTGATCCATTGTTTTTAATTATATTGTAAATATGTGAGTACCATGTCACTTACTAGCAAAACTTAATTTTATCTCTGCTGGTATTGCTTTGTTGTACCTATAGTATATAAGTGTGTGCTGTATATTAGTGTAATGTTGGATGCATTGTGCTCACATAACATTATCAATTGATCAATGTACCTATGTATACAAAATATTGTAAAACTTATATTTGAAAAGAGTAACTGTGGAGTTTCTTGTCCGTTCTTCTCCATAAGAATCTACTTTTTGCGAATGGACAACTAGAGTCACTTATATTTTAATTTTAAACTGTAAATTTGACGTTCAAAAGTGCCTTTTAATGGTCTAGTTGAAATAAATGAATTGACTTTGACTTTGACTTTGACTTTGACTTTGACTTTGACATCAAAAAAGTAGTTATTGAAATCGTTCAAGTCGTTCTCAAGTTATGAGCGAACACACATATCAGCGATTCATTTTTATTTCTATAGAAGGTTTAGCCTACAGTCCCATACTGTCGCACGCTTGGTAAAGCCCTCCTCCAAAATTCAAGTTATCCCTTTCTGAGCTACCTCAAACTAGCCCTGCTAAGTTGCTAACTGCTATGTTTCTCCGACAAACAAACGCGAAACAGACTAGATTTGAACGCGCTTCTCCCGTCGTTTGTATCGATACAAATGCGACAATCTACTTTTTGGTCATTTACACCCCCGCGTTCGTAAATCGCGCGTCGTTGGCACGTGTAAAATATGCCGTGGGCTTAGGCTCTAACTTACCTCTCTGATTGAGACAATTCAAATTACGAGTATTTTCGATACACGCTTTATAGCTTAGATTTTCCACACATTACAGCAAAAGCTTCAAAACCCCGTAATCTCAGCTTTTGCTATCCCTCCAAGCGTCCTCTGCGTCCCTGGTACTGTTTGTTTCTGAGTAAAACTTTAATTAACCAATAAACATGTCGGTCGTGGTCCCCGTCTTAAATTAGCCCTGAGTGGAAATTGCTCGATGCCTCCGCAGCAGTCATGACGCCCTGGTACCTTCGCTTGGACGTAATGAAACTTAGTTTATAATTGCTTGTAAATTCACTACGTTACTGTCCTATGAATTTAAGGGCTAACGGCAGGTGGGATGGGAGAATAAAAGGAATGGAACTTATTATTATTTAACAGAAAACAATATTGTGTAAGATTAGATTTTTTTTGTAGTTTTCTAAATTGCATATCTTGGCTAATTTAGACTTGCCAACGGCTTCACTCGCGTTAATATAGATTTTCCAAAAAAAGTTACCAATAAACGTTTCCAGGGTCCCGTCTATCTCTGTAACAAAATTCATCACAATCGGTTCAGCGATTTAGGCGTGAAAGCGTAACAAACAAACATGCGTGTTTACTACTTTTCTGTCTAATGCAGAAAGTTTTATTTCTGTTCTCTAATGTATTCTTTGACGCTTTCATTATGGGCACCTAGATTAGTTATTTATTTATTTAACAGTTTATGTAGGGGAAGGTTTCTATGAATGGACCACGTAACTTTACGACAACATATCTCAAAAAATATAAGTGATAAAATGAAAGCAGTTTAATATTTTTATTTCTTAGGACCTTTATTTATAATAATCAAACGCACAAACAATTCGGGCTTATACTTTTTGGTATAAACGAAGAAAACTAAATCTTGGACTGTTACCTTCTTTGGACCAAGGGCACCTTCATTGAACCACCAGGTTGCCATCAATGGACTTCGAGAAATTTGTTCTAGAGGTCCAATCAAGGTAACTTGTTATAATTATCAATATGATTAAATTATGGCATACGAGCAGAGACAAACAATACTCATACACATACGACAAGCAAACAAACTATAGTTATAGGCTACCTGAAATGGCAATCGTAATGAGATCAAAAATACTTTTATACAAATCAAGATAAAGTCTTAAAGTTGCAGTAACTGCTAACTCTATAAAGTTATTCAGTTAACTGACGACACTAACAAGATTACCAATTTAATCACATTTTATAAAGGCACAATAGAAATAAGTATTATAACTGTAAGATTTCAATTATTATTGCAAATGATGTCTATGTTGTGCAATGAGGGCGCAGGTACTTTTTGGTGCGTTTTTAACACAACATGTACCCTAGGCTTTACAGATCATGCATTGAATATTGTCTTCTATTTCACATTTTAGGCAGATTTTTGGTAAACCATTGATCTATATTTTCATTAACTTCTTTACTGGTTGACGGTTGAGGTTCTTTTGTTGACAGTTTTGGCTTGTTCTGCTCAGCAAACGACACGTGTACGGCGACGAAGTCAATTCTATGCTGCTTTGTGCTTTCCGACTTCTTTTCCGTAATTCTTGTGTCACTGGAAGATATTCCAGTGACCAAAAAAATACAATAAAAAGTTGCTATGATTGGACCGGTCCAACGGTGGAACTCCCTTGAGGTTCATTGATGGCAACAAGGTACTCGTTAAGAAACGAGAATCTAAAATATATATGGACATGATTAGACAAAATTGAATTATACACATGGAATCACAATAAAATTGTCTAATATTTCATAACAGTGCACGCAAACAAATATGAATAGAATGAGACTTACATCAAATTATTCCGAGTCAAATAATAAGATTTTGACCGCCACAAACAAAACCACACAAGTCACTCCTCGCCATGTGCCGCAGCGTCACTGAGGTAAGAGGGGGGTGCAACTGAGCCGGCACGGACTCTTTTTGACTAGTTTGAGTGTTGCTAACTTGGACAGTTTTGGAAATACCTTGGTGGTCCAATGAAAGAGCTAGTCCAATGATCGCGACTTTCCCCTACACACATTAAGTAAATCTCTTGCATATTAAGGAAGGTTTGGGTCACAGATGGAGTAGATTCGGAGAAAACTGCGTCTGTCACAGCCAATTTTCTCCGCAGGCACATTAGTGATCCTAAAAGGATTTCGTTTTTTTCCTTTTGAGTTATCAAACCCTTTAAATGCACGGGATAGACTTCTGCGATAGGCGATAGAAGCAACCCGTAACATACCAACTTCTATTCGGCCTCAACCACATAATAATGTTACAGATTTTTCAGGGTTACCGTTTGTCAGCAGACTATTATAATATTCAGGACCCCAAAAATACTAACAATAGGCGCATTCCTGCACATCTCGTACCAGGCGAACATAAATTGATATAGTTTCAGCGTTCATC
>NDFZ01005275.1:372480-406391 GCA_002192655.3 Mamestra configurata | reverse complement strand
AAGCTAAGGTTGACAAATGGGCCGCTCGTAGCATCCGCGAGCGATACAATCGCTGCGTTGCTTACTGTGCTCCGTTCGAGGAAAAAACGTAGGGCTGTCGAGCGGATCTGAGCGGAAATTGTGTGTTCAATGTGTTGTGAGTTGTGATGTACATACATGGGATATTTATGTTTTGTTGTTGATTTTTTTTGGCCTGAATATTGGGATTTTGGGTTTTTTTGTAAAAGTGTTAGAACTGCATTCATAGAAGAGAGAAATCAATTAGTTATCCTAATCTTTTCTCAGCTATGTTGGGTCAGCTTCCAGTCGAACTGGTTGCATCTGAGTACCAGTATTTATAAATGGAGCGCCTGCCTCTCTGAACTCCACACTGTTGCTTAACCTCGAAGATCAAGCCGTGCAGCTATGAGCTCCTCGAGAGTTTACTGATTTATTTGTTTTTTTTTATTATGCACCCTATCATGTTAATTGGAATAACTAGCTAACTGTTATGAGCTCTGCCTATCTCTTTAGGAGAACAGGTGTAATGGTATGGTAATGTGTTTTAAGGGGAAACTGCCTAGCTTTTTCCCTATGTTGGGGCTTCCAGTATTCAACAACAACAACAGCAACAATCAACAATTGCTACTGATGATTTTTTTTTTGGAGCATCGGGCCTTTGGGCGTTGGTCGATATTAAATTATTTATTGTATGTGTGTACAATACACACATATAATTAATTTCTTCCATATTTACATATATTTTATAATGATGATTTTATTTGTATCTGTATATTTCTATTTAGTATGTGCTCCGTGAGTGTATCCATGGCATCACGGGCCTTATCAGAATACCAGTGCTGTGTTATTTTTTTAAATATCGCAGCATATGCTGAGATAGGTTCCTTTTTGGCCACACATAGATAAAATTCGTTTAGTTAGCCTTTAGAGATTAATTATTAAGTAGGTACTGTTAGTTTTTTTTTTGTTTTTAATTGTTTTACTCTTTCTCTGACTTGTGTCAGTCCCAAATAAACATTTTTCTTCTTATTTACATCGGCCTGTCTGACGTTTAGGTCTATTTTGTCACCGTCTCACCGTGTATACTTAGGTGTAATGAGCGTGAAGTGTCATTCCATCTTGTTTGTATAGATTGACAGCTCTCTTCATGGTCACTTCACCTAAGCTTATACGGGTTGTTTGCAGAATCGCACTGCTGATGGAATTCGTTGCGGGATCCAAGGCAGTAGAATAATTACTCCGAGACTCGTCGAGCTTCATTGTCGCGGTGCCTTTCTGGCGCTCGCTACTGTTGATTCTGGCTTTCAAAAGTTGGGAATAGTGTCGCGAGCTTTTGGGTTTTTACTGGCCGGTTACGTAATTATAATAGTATTATCATGAATGTATTACACACCCGACAGACGTAATTCTGACAAAAATAATAGACAGTTAGGAACGGTTTGACTGGGAAAAACAAAAATGTGGTTCTTATGTTTCCCCTGCTATTTTCTTAGAATCTTCCTCCGGTTTCCTATTTTCAATACTCAATTCTTTATTGCATTTAAATGGTATAACAAAGTAAAATATCAATATGGCCCCTGTCGGGCACAGCAAGAATTAGGAGACAGGAAGAGGGCTAAGTAGCAATTTAAGGAATTAAATACTATTTTAAACTTGTAGCCCGCCCCGGCTTTGCCCGGATGCTTTTACGGGAACCTTCTCCTGACAATAACAAACACAGCAAAAAAAGATTTAGTGAAATTGGTCCAGCCGTTCACGCGTGATGCCGTGACCAAGGCAAATAGGGATTCATTTTTATATTATATAATAGATATAGATTATTGGATGTGTTTAAGTTCTTCTTATGCTATTTTAAATAACATTTCACATTTATATTATTATTTGTTAATAAATAAAACTCTGTAGTTCAGCCCCGTGACGTGACAACCCTGCGGTACGCGTCACTGGACTCGTCCCAGTGTGCCATTACTCACTGTCGTCCGCCATTTTCGAGCCGCCCCGCCCGCTACGACGCTACGACGCTGCGAGCTACGAACTCTACGCCGCGTAGCACTGCGCTACGTAGCAACCGCTCGAGATTCTGTTGTCTTAGTACTTTTTTTGCTTGTTAGTTTAATTTGATTCGCACTTTTATTATGAGGAACTGTTAGTTTTCTTTTGGTATTGGTTTTATGTTATTTGGTTGGATTTTTTGGCTTTTGGTAAGGCCATTGGTACCTAAGTGACTGCTTTTTCTTCTGCAAAACCTATTTTTCAAGTAATTTCTGGGATAAACAGCTGTGGGAGAAACCACACAATATTTTAATGTAGTGTCATAGACAATTAGAATAATTATTTATACTATTTGTAAATAATAGTTTTTTTTTTCAATATTATTAATTTCTTAAACAAAATCCAAAACAAAGGCTTTTTAAAATTTTGTACTTTTAAAATCGATATCGACAAATACTCAACAAAATTTTAAAACTATGAAAAATCAACTCTGCTTTAAATTAGAATATAACACGTAAAATTTTCCTGCGAAAGTCAAAAATTATAATGATAATTTAGATAATTCATGATTCCAAACACTATTTTTTTTCCCCTTTAGATATTTTAACTCCCCATATATCTTCGATCACTCAGGCAAACGTTGCCTACTCAGGCAACAATAAACTTAAGTCTCCTTGCGAATAAATTGTGGAAGTTGGAAACTATCGCCGTTGGCAAACACCTTGCTCTGTCGACGACTGTTTCCAACGATATTTATAGACATTTTAACGTATTCATGCGAGGTAACGAAACTTTTTGTTTTTTTGTTTTGTTTTGAAGGGTAGTTTGGAAGTTCTGTCTACGAACTCGTGGGTAAAGTGGGATGTGTGTATATTAAGTATGAAAGTGTATGGTTTTGAATAAATTCGACGTTTTGACCTGCTTTATTTAAAGGATAAAGTCAATTTGCTTGTGTAACTGAACAAACTCTCTCCGAAACACAAGCATGTTATTGGTCAATATAAGAGGTTCACTATGATCTGCCGGTCGATTCTGTTAACATGTCGAAGTGAAGGCTTGGGTGAAGTGATCACGAGGTGAGCTGTTATTCCATGTTGATTATATGGATTGACAGCTCACCTCGTAATCACTTCACTCAAGCCTTCACTTCGTTATGTTTGTAAAATCGACCGGCAGAACATGTGATCTTAAAAATCTGTGTTTGTGGAAACCAAAGTTTGGTGATACCTGTTAAGAGGTTATGTAAAAATGAAACAAGAAATTTTTTTTTAGGTTTTAATATTTTTTACACAATTCGTAGCATTCATAATGCCGACACAGTTTCGTCAGATTTCCTCCACAACGGCCCGTCAGCGTCAGCTGTCACTATATCATTTATATAAACCAGTTCACTATTAATCGTATAGTTTTATTTATAATATGTACCTCGCCAAAATTATACAATACAAATATATAATTAACTTTTTTCATCGAATTGAAAATGTACCGCTGACAGACGCTCATGTTCACCATTTTTAGTAGCTATATTTACAATAACTTGATGACTTTCAAATCATTATATATAATGTACATATACATATATAATAAAGAGAAAAATCAAAATAAAATTCTTCAATTAATACATTAATACCTAACAACTACTATTTAAGATTTTCCTCTTAATAAAAATATATTACACGCAATGCAAATAACAATAATAATTGTGTATCAACAAAGTCCGGTGTTGCAAGAGAAAAAAATATTTTCTTTCCAAATTATTTAATACTGAGACTTCATTGGGGAAAAAACTGTATTTATACAAAGTAAAAATGACGTATGTATAATATTTGATGATTAATTATTTACAAAAGTTAACAAACTTTTTTCTAAAATGAGACGCTAAATTGCGATACGACTGTCCGAAAAGACATTTTCGGAAACCCTTACTATTCCATTTTTAAAATTCGCATTACTAAAACGAATGAATAAAATCTTCATATTATTTCACTAACAGGTATTTGAAAGAATATGAGAAATAAAATATACACTAATAATATAATTAGATATATTTATACATATTTTTAAATAATGTCACAAACAGTCGTATTGCAAGTTAAAAGACAATATGGTGGTCTTAATTAGCCTAGAATAAAGCTTGTTTTCGGATAACTTAGTCTGCTATCAAAGTTTATCGTAGCTAGGACCAATGATGACATTTTATATCTCCCGTTCGTATACATGACATAAGGCCGTAATGCAACGCATTACTATAAAGTGGTTCACGTGAAATATTTTTGGAAAAAATTGTAAATTACTACTGTACTGTGAGCGAATCATTTAGACATTCGTATACATTTTTGATATTTATAATTTCCATTTTTTACAGTTGCTAATTTTATTTTTGATGTTTCTCTTCTATTTTATTTAACAGTGATTACGCTTCACTGTTGAATTTAAATAAATTTCATGAAAAACATCATTAATTTTATAATCAACACTCACAGTAAAGTCAATCCGTGGTGACACCAATAAGTAAATTTTAGAATTATTCGTTTACATTTCCGCAAAAAGTTCATTTTTACACCACGGAGTCATTTGTAATCTAGGAGAAGCTCACAGATTCTCATCAGTCATGAAAATCACACAATTATAAATATTATATGTGTGAAAGATCCACAGATTATAAAATAAACAACTGACTGGTTCCTTCTCGCCGAACACGGCCATTATACTTTTTCTTCTTATTTTTTAATCTGCACATCTTTAAGTGTATGGTCTCCTGGTAACATAGAAGGCAATCAATATCAGGTATCATCCACAAGACAAAAAATAGACCTAAAAATCTCATTTTTTTAACATTGTAAAATATCATTTTGTGATTCGTATACATCGGTTACAAATTGTGCTACACTATCGAACACCAAGGCAAGGTGAGAAACGATATTCGATATACAATATCATTACAATAAATATATAATTCAAAGATATGTATTCAAAATGTTTTCTGTAAATTAAACGCGGACAATTAATTTTCAAGAAATTGACATTCGTTATAGATGTACAATTTGAGCTTGATAATTACATTTAATAAATAAGTGGGTAGGTAACAGACGCAACACGTAAACGCAATTTACAGTTATACATTTGAAAATAGTGAGGAGCGGTGCACACTGGGCGAGTCCGACTTGCGAGCGAGTGACCAAGGGACCACCGTCTGTGTAGCCCACTCGACCAGCAACGGAGATATAACCGTCGCGCGGTTAGGTCTCCCGCCCGCAGCCCACACCGCTCCTCAAATAACAAAGAAAGTTGCTTCGAAAAACCTAAAATCTATTAATACAACTCCTTTACAAAAAAAGTCCCATATCTATTACCTTTCTGTCGACAGCGACCCAAGTACTGTGATAGTTACAACTTACACAACTATTCAATTATTTATTTATATTTACGTAATAACAATACACAATTAGCTATAAATATTTATACGATAACTATCAAACCACATTATTGTTACATTCATCAACTTTGCTCCTATTGTTCCGAGTGATAAAACCGTTATTTATAATAGGTGATTGCACCATTTATGTTTCAGCGTCCATTTCACTTCGCGTTTAACATTTACATTTTTAGTTTAACCATTAAAGTTGACTTCAAAACTTAATTTTAGGAGATCGTATACTGTTTCAAATATTACAAAAATGTCGCGTTTTTTTTTATTTTTAGTGTTTTTATGTACATGTAGCATCGTTCTCCTGTATTTATCACGTGCCTGTATCACATAAGGCGGTGTCCAGCCTGGGCGAGTGCGGCGGCTCTCGGTCAGCCAGCCCGCGCGATGTCAACGTTATTCATATCTGTAAATAAAAATACAAATATATTGACGTTTCGTTATGTTATTTACAACTGAATATATTAAACATTAATTATGCATTTTATGCGTCAGCCGTAACAGCATAATTATAATTCTGTCGTATATCAACGACTTTGAAATATTTTCGTGTTGTCGGAATTATAAATGGGTCGATTACAATTTAAAATGCATAAAAGATGTTATGAAAAATATTTGACACGATTTTGGATGATTCATAAATTGGTACTAGAATGAAATATAATGCTGGGTAGATAAATTGTATCGGGTAAAGTACACGTGGAACTTCGAACTTTAAGGTCTTTAAGATATCAAATGCAAAACTGCTACCCATTCTGCTATTGTCAAACTCGTATGACATTTGGAAATGTCATTATGCCCGCTCATAATTTAGATTACAATATTTTTATTACTACACTTGTTTGGTGTACAAGCTTATGGCGTTTATTAACCTGGCAATTTAGCGTATAGTCCAAAATTCATGTGCTATGCCTCAGAGATTTCAGAAGGCAGTGACCACATATCAAACGATGGGGCAGCGGATTATTTGCTAGCGAAATAAAAACTGTGTCAAAATACACATAATTTTTTCTTTTTTTTAAACGTAAGGTTTTAATACTCACATGTACAAGTATGCAGGTTGCATTAGAGATGGTGGCCGTAGTATTCAGCCGGGTAGTGTGCGTATCCCTGGTGGAAGGCAGGGTCTGTGGGCGGCCTGTGCATCATCTGCTGGCCATCCATCATGTAGCCCATGGTGGCCTCCGGGCTGTAGGCGCCGCTGGGGCCCGCGTGAGGGAATACTGACGGATAGAAAACTGCCCGGTTAATTAGGCTGGCTGGTTCCCCAGCGTCAGCTGGGTATTGTTGTTACAAACATTTTAACACATCATCAATACAAATTTTTAAAATCATCTTGTTTTTCTTGCTATCTTAACAAAAATTTAAAATCATGCTGTATTTATCAGATATTTTACATTTTCCAAAATAGTGCCAAAGTTGTTTTAGGAAACAGTAGGCACCGTTAAACTATGTTAGCATTTATTTTTTTTTATTCTTAAGCAGTATTTCTTTGCAAGATTTCAAATCAAAACATTTTCAATGTAAACTTTTCTTTGGTGTTGTAAGTTTCTGTTGAAAAAGCTCAAGAAATCCAAAAACTATAGACACATTAGTGGTTCTGTATGTGTCCCGCACTCTCAAGGAGCAATGGTGCGTACCACCATAAAGACCCCATGAGGATGTCGGAAATCGACGTCTATAATGGACGAACGCCATTACATCACGATTGATAATCCCATGGATATATCGCGAGCGGAAGACATAACAGTTTTGTGGTAAAATTGAGCGGATTTCTTGACTTTTGCAATTGCGCTGCACACAATGGCCCGTTTGGAGTATTTTTAAGTATAGGGTGAAAAACTTAAGCAATAATTTTCTTTTAGCTATTTTCTTTAAAGCTGCTTTTTGCACCTCGTGGTAGCGTAATGCTTAAGAACCATTTAGTAATTAGAATATTGTTTAAAACTGACCTTTCAAGAAGTAAAATTAAGAAGTTCTGTAATTATTTTTCCCAGAATTTTCTTTTGAAAAGAACTAAGTACACAAAAATTAATAACTAAAATAACTTTCATTTTATTTTTGTGTTTAGGAATTCATGAGTTTTTACCGTAACTGAACATCACTGGACTTGCTTTTTTACCAAAACTACATTCTCGATGATTTCCCTTTTTTATTTCGGAATGTTTTTATTGTTTTTTTTCGCAAACAATGCAAAAGTGGGTGATTGAGTCGCGCCAGTGACGCGTGTCTCCTACCAGGGCCGCAGGAAGCAATAACGGCGCCCGAGCAGGGGCACAACTACCAGGATACTATGATTTAGGAGGAAGTCGTCTTGACGACGACAGGCTAAATGCGGCAGATTATGTTTGCATTGTATTGCTAACACGCTAAAATTGTAGTGTTGTGTAAAACGTTCATGGGTTTCAAATTATTAATTAACCAAATCAATCTCGTTAATTAAACAGAACCAACGACATTAAATTATATCCAGGTACTCTCCAATTTTTCCGGACACTGACAAGGTCTAATTACCGCGTCCACTGTTAATCATTCCCACGATCGAAGTTAACAAAGCCGAGCCGCTAGTTTCCAAAAATATGAATATTAATTTCGCTTTTAATAAATGCATCGGTGACGAGAGAACGGATTTTAATCCTCGCCGAATGCCCAATAAACGATCGTTCGGTGCTCCAACGAATTGTAATTTACAGTCAGGCTCCGTAATGGGTCGCATCAGAGGGCAATTTATGCGCTTATAATAAATTCATTAGCGCTGCGACATGGCGTGTACACACGCGCAACTACTGAGATAGACTGTGTTAACGTGCCCGTAATGGACGGAGACGTTACATTGGGTAACCAATAGTTTGATTACTGATTAGTATATGGCAACACTGGTTCGTTAAGTGTTCATAGTCGCGATTTGAAACAAAATACAGATTACTCTGAAAACATTATTTTTGAACAGCGAACTTAATAGCTGAAAATCAGCCAACCGAATCGCTGCAAATAGGAAAGGTTGGCAAACGAAACACGGGAGCACATCGCACGCACTAGGAATACATAAACGCAGGGCGGCCGCACGACAAATAATATAGTGATTGGAAAAGCGCCTTTTGGCTTGACCGCAGGAAATGCGGTGGCCATTTTCTTTAGTCCATTGCCAAAACAATTTTCCATCTATCCTTCCACCCCTCCGGTTTTTCCATTTTCCGTCGTCGGCAAACTTGGCCGGGCGGCCACATCCGCCCGTTTGGCTCGCGAGATTTAGAACTGTACCCGGTTTATGTACTCCCGGTGTTTGGTGTCGCGATATTTGAGTGCTGACAGCCTGGTAACTTTAATGCGATAGCATTTTGTATTGAGAAAATGAATGCAGTTTTTCAATAATAGGCCAATGTAAAGCGTGTTTTTTGTAAGAGTCGATTTCATCTTCTATTTTTGCTTCAAGATAATACTTATATGATTTTCTTTATAAGTTCTTATTCTTTAGAAAACAATGGCTTACCGACCTTAAGACGTAGTAAACACCTTGTTATATTACCTATAGAAGTTCTTTGTAATCAAGAAAAGTCCGAACATTTTAATTAAAACCTCTGACATATTGTCTCCTTTCTCATAAACGAAATTAACAAGAAATGAAGAAAATGCCCGTTTCTAATCTTGAAATAGAAAGGGGGCAACATCCACACATCTAGATAAAGGTACCAGGGCAGCATACATCGCCGATAGTCGACGGAGGGGCGAGTGATGGATAGCTCGGGACGGGTCAACGAATTCGGACATTATTCTTTTTTACCCTTCTTGCGTTCGCAGGAGTAAGCCCTTTTTCTGCGACGTCCTTTTTTTCCCCCGAACGGAATTTTTGTTGGCTACGTACGGGGACCCGGGAACATTTTATGGACTGTGCTACAATTACAAAGTAAAAATAGAATTGGTCGTTTGTAATTCTATTCCATATTGTCGACAGGATGGGTAAAAAAAGGTTTTATCGGTGGATATTTTCGCCAGTTTGTGATTCGCAAGCGTTTTAAATTGTTTTTGCAATTGTTGGTTTGATGCACATTGAAAATTATATTTTTTCTTTTTCGTGGTCATATAAGTGGTCTTTAATCTTGTTTGTTAAAGAAAGGGACAGGTTCTTCAGAAATACAACCTTTAATTTGGAGACCAAAAGATCTTCAACAAACAAACCGTCCTCTAAACATTCTTCCAAGGGTTCAAACTATCGGTATTCAAAAACAATACACTCTATTTTACTCAGAGTAAAGTAATTCTATCTAATCTACTTTCTAAACGCAGCTGGGGCGTACCAGGCAGTCATAATTCCACGGGCGGTCAGCGCTAAAAGCTAGAACATCCTCATGGGACGGCGGCGTTACTGGCCGCATGCGACGGCCTGCATACTGTATGAACCACTCCGTACTTTGTGGTCACCAAACTCGATTTTAGACTTCAAAGTCGTTTCGGGCGTGCTCGGAGAATTTGAAACGTCCGAAGCGATACGTGATGTGGTCAGGACGCGTTAATGTTCTGTAATGGCGTCTTGAATTTTGGATATCGAATGCTATTGACGTTTGATGTCTTTTTACCGTTGGGACTTTTTTAAGGGGTGTTTCGGTTAAGAAAATGACTTGACGTCCCTAGACAGTTTTTTTGCGAAATTCAAATCGTTAGTAGAGATCATTGTAGTAGTGTGAAGCGTGTTAAGTATGATTTTTAACTTGCAACGAAAATCTGCTTTCAATATTTCCTTAAGTTTAAAACAATAGCTGTTGTATAAGAAAAATGTTACCTGCTCTATTTGACTGATCTATCATTGGCTGCACTATCCTACGTCTCGCGTTGATAAACCTGGAACAAACAGACAAAATATTAATAACAAATTATTACGTTTTAGTACAATGTAAGCGTGAACAGATTCTTCTGGACTCGATCACGCGGGTTTGTGGTCAAGGCCTTATGAAAAAAAAAGAAAAAAAGAACAAAAGAAGAACAAAATGAGTCTGTGTGAAGGGTATGGCTGCCAGTGTTATTATGTACAGACACATTTCTGTAGATTTTTGAACATTGGGTCTTATTCTAAATTCAAAAGCGTTTCATCCTGTTATGCTTCAGAGCTATCAACTGTTGTTTCTTGGCATAGGAGGATGCAATATTTGAATTGAGAATTCAAGATAATTATAACAAATGGAACAACTAACTCTATGCCATACAAGACAACATTCAAATTCTATTGCATCTCATACTTTTTTAGAACCGTTATATTTTTTAATTAAAAATCAAATTAAAATGCATAACGCTAAAGACCTACCTATCGAGGTAGGAGGTACTTGAGTTGGTGGAAATTAATTGAAATTATCTCATAATATTTATTATAGGATATTGCATTTTCCTGGTAACCAAGCTTCTCTACCACAGGGTAGAAAAGCGTCAGCGCTTTTAATCGGCAAAGTTTATTTTTCGGTAGAAGACAGAAACATTCTGCTCTCGTAGTCAGGATTAACGTCCACACGTCGATACGATCACATAATATATAACGCTATTCAATTATATTATCTACATAGATATCAGCATAATCTTAGTTTTCGGTTTCCGCAAAAGTTCTTTGCACAAACAGGCGGGGAAAACAAGCAAGTAATGAATTACGCCGAATTCTGCCGAGCCCGTGTTTTGATACTGAATGTCGCATATAGTACCAGGGTAGTATAAGTCTTGAGAATGTTTTGGGAGTCTTACTCGTTTTGTCTTGGTTACCAATTCTATTTTGAAAATTTGATTTCATCGCCACCTACTCAAGTTTAGACTTCAACTTTTTGTATTTTATTTTAATTTTTAAGTGATCATTTGTATTGCAGCTAAAAGCTCAACAAATTTATGGGTTGCACTGGAATTTTGTATAACATAGAAATTCTTGTTCCAAAGATAATTATCCGAAATCCGAATTGAAATACAGAACATAACAGACGTACTTTCGGATATTTTGCATCTAAAAGGGAATTTCCTGTCCAAGTGTTCGATTTTATTTATTTATTATATACATTATTGTACACCTCATAATAAGAACAGGACAATCAAACATAAAATAAGTGTACAATGGGCGGTGTTATCGCACAAGGCAATCTCTCCCAGACAACCTTTTAATTTAATTTTTAGATTTTAATTTCTTTAGCAAAGTTATCTGAAGACATACCGAACTTAGCTGGGATGTTTTCGGGCATAAAAATATTTAGAACCGACAAGATGTATGACTATTATCTAGAAACCGGACCCACTACTGAAATAACTTTAGATTCGCTTATCAAAAAGGTTTCAAATATCATTGGACAATATATCAAGCTAGACACTAGGAGAGCATCCCTCAGAAGGGAGTGACCGGGGGCTATCTCGACCGGCTTTATGAAAACTAATGCCTTCATTTGGCGTCGGCTCCGGCCACTGGCGATAAGCTATGTCGCCCTAGTACCTCGGGATTACGATTTTGGGATTTACCCCGGACAAGGGGGTGTCCGATAAAAGTTTTGAGGGAATTTTAGTTCGTGTTTGTAATTTAAATGTTTTAAACTAGCTTATCGTTGGTATGAATATTATTCGATCATAATTTGCTTCCATACCTACCTAATAACTAACAGACAAAATTGCAATTAAATAAGTAGATTTTATTTACGATTAGATGGCTAAATATGGTCCTTTGGCCTAGGTGGCCATCTTTAGCCATCGTAAAATCCTACGATGTCAATTCACTGTTTTATAAAAAAAATCCATGAAATAAAAAAGTCAAAATGACAAATTTCTCAAAATAAATACAAATTCAAGTAAATCTCAAAAAACAAAACATGAAACCAATTTTCGCAGACGATTAAAGGAATAAACGAAACGGGCGAGGAAATAAAGTTTTTCCTGTGTTTAGTTACATAAACAGCAGGTGGTAGAGTGAGCTATTACCTGGGGGTAATAAATACCGTTTTTCCCTAATTAACGCTTAATTCGGGGTGGGTCGTACGCACCCCCTGGGCTTAAGAACCCGCACTACCGATTTTTGCGACGCCATGACAAAGTAAATTGTGACAACTAATGTTTATTTCGCGTTTGGCTTATGAAAAACCAGCTTTTGTGCATGGCAATCTACTCTCCATTAAAAAATATTGTAGGATAGCGAGAAACACGAATTACAAATTCTTCTTATATTTGCAAAGTTCAGCGTTAATCCAAATCAATAGGTTTACGTACTAACTAAACAAAATGCACATATTTAGTAGGTAGCATAGTACAGTTGACTATATGCATTTTATGTTTGAACAACGAAACCAAAACTTTGCTTCCAATTACATTAAATTTGTTCTTCAGCAAATAACTTTACGGAGCCCTGCTAAGTGTAATCTTACGTGATATTGTAATTCCAAATCAAGTAAGTAAGGATAAATTATAAATTACAGCAACCCCTCGACGTCGCCTTCTCGCAAAATGCGAATTCTCAGCGTTAACTGAAGGAATTCCACTCAACCCCGCATACTCATTATTTAATTCGCTTTCAGGTAATTAAAATCCAAAAACTTGGAAGTCGAAATTAAATTTTATACTCTGTAGGTACGCTGGCGGACTTCCATCCTTATTTTCTACCCCCCTGGTCCCGGAACGTGCTTGCCGGATCAAATCACCTTTTTAACTTTCCCTATTTAGGGAAAAGCCGGGGAAATCTAGCAATTGCAATAATAAGTTGCTACCAGGACATCATGAGATCGAGTGGGCCGCCCCTATTATCGTTACGTAATGTGATTCTCTTGGGCGAATGTGTTTTTCTACTAATTATAATATTATGTGGGATACATATGTCTTCTTATGTTATTAATTTCTGTTGTTATTTTGTAAGGAGAAAACAAAACGCGTAATACGTAATGTAATAGCGTAGATTCTTAGACCTTTTCTGGTTTACGGGGATTGATAATATGGTATCTGCTTTGCTAACTGTGAAAGTGTCTATGAAGAGAAAACATTAAGCAAAGTGGTAGAAATTAATCTAAAACTACCGTGGAAGCATAAAATATGCAATTATTTAACGTAACGACACTAATAAATCAGCTCAGACGATTGTAACACCAAAACTCCACCATACAGCACCTAATAAAATAAAAACAACTCTCCCTCCGAGTGTCAGATGACGCGGTAATGTTCCAAATCTTATTACAATTAGTTGCATTTGCATACCGAACAGATATATCACGCGCTTGTGCAATAATGTGCATCAAGCAATCGTATCGCAACCCTTCCGAACAAATCCAGATCGCTTATGATTTATGCGCCCCTAGTATCGGCCCGACCGTTGTCACAAATAAAATAAACACACATAGAAATGCAAATTCGGTAATGTCAAATGTGTGTTGCTCTATTGTTGCACTATGTTTCGAATTTCATGAATTTTGTGATTTATTACTTTTATGATGGCGAAAACAATGTATTTTGAACGTTGATTTTTTAACATTGCTTTCAGAATTTAATGTCGTTTTTGGGTTAAATGACTCTTGAATAATATATTATGTCCTTTCTCAAAGTCAAAGCATTTATTTCAAATAAACCATTATCTTACTTTTGAATGGTTAAAGTCAGTCCGTCAAAAACATGAAGCTATTTGCACGTTCCAAAGCGTAGATCTCTATGGAGAAGAACGTGTTAAAAACTCCACGAACACTCTTTTAAATCATTTTATGTTTACAAAAATCCTGGTTACATTAACCTTGTTGCTTCTATATATGAGAACAATGTAAAGAAAGAAAAAACAATTTATAGTGTAAAATAATAAATTTCTGTATGACCATTTTATTTTAAAAACCACTTTAAACTTTGAATTGAAGGCGTAGATTCTTTGACTAGCGAATGCGTCGCTAGTCAAAGAATCTACGCCTTCAATTTAAATGTTAAACCATAAAACCTCTATCTAATTCACAAAATTATAATTTTACACAAGGAAAACAAAGGTTAAGCCATGTAATCTTAAAACCTCACAGTTAATTGCAGCTAAAACATCAAAATAACAGTTACCGTCGCCGTCAAAATTAATACAAAGCGCGATTTAACAGATACCCTCTTAAGAGTCGTAAAATTTGCCGTTTTTGCACCGGGACCCCTCTCCCTGCGGACCGGGGTGTTATGGACCCCGGGCCGGCGGATGAAGAGTTAATGAACTAATCTTGATATTAACAACACATTAGACGCATCGGACGCGCAGCCATGTTTCGCTCAAGTAATTACTGGGACCCTTGCAAGGGATAGTTCGGGCTCGACCCTCGCACTCTATGGTCCACGTCAATTTCGTATGTTTCGCTTTAGGGTTAATTTATGATAATTTTAATGTTTATTAAAATACTGAGAATTCTCATATACTTCATGTATTTTGTATTTCATCTGCCCTTTGCAGGATTTTACGAATTGACACGTATTTTAATTAAAATTTCAACAAAGATGCTCAGCCTACAAAATAATTGTATTTTTGAATCGATGCTGCGTGTTAAACCATTACGGGTGCGTATCGAAGCGGTAATTACACAACAATTATCACAAAAACTAATCGAATCACAAAGCAATCGGAAGAATATCCGAACGTTCGTACAAAATTCATAGTGACAGTTAATTTGGGAATGCAGTGCGCGCATCGGTCCCACCATCCCACCGTCCCACTCGCGATGAGATTACTTATTCAACAGACGTATAACATATTGCCCAAGTAATTGGTTCAAAATACAAACTTGCGCGGTACGTATGAACCCCGGGTAATTATTTATTTACGTGCCAAATTGCTTTTTCATTATTTGGAAGTAGGAGAATAATTAAAACCAAGTTGGCAAAGGTATACAACCGTTACATAAAACAATAAAAATTATATGTTTTGATGAAATATTCTAGTGAAATTTTTGAGAGAAATATTAACTGTAATCCAAGGCTTTGTTTTGATATTTGCGCAACAAAAAGGATCCCTGTAAGCTTAACTAAACATAGCCAGACGATACAGAAACTCAAAAGGGTGAATAATACTTGGATTCCGTAACAAATGCTGACGGAATCCGACAAATCCAGTGCGGATACCGTCCGACGGACGGATCGCGTTTTGATGTCTGAGATATCCGGAGCTATGCTACCCTAGTGATTGATCGCTCATACATAGGTAAGATCTTTGTTTTAGTTTGTTAGACATAGTCTAAAAATAATTATTTTTAGAATCTGTTAAAATCTCACCAACACTTACTAAAACTGAAACATTTTCACAAAAACAACCCGGAAAAAATATTGGTCGTGAAAAACAAAAGGTCCAAGCGACTTCGTCACGTACAAATACGTCTAATCCACGCAGTCCGGGCGGACAATAAATATTTTTCATGAAATCCACCGCCGTCGCTAGCGCATACAAACTGCCTTAAATCAGGCAATTATAGGTGTGACCAGTAAATATTATAACCAGGGGATCAGGAGGCGTATAGAGATTGTTAAGGATATTGCCTATGTTGTTTTCGTAATGGACTCTCGGGCTCGAAGAATGTTTGGTTATTAGGCGTGAATTAGCGTTATTGTCATGGGTGGGTGGTGTATTTACGAAATATGGACCGGTTGCGTATTATTCGGAGCCAAGGAAGTTTTGCCTTCTATTTTGAACTGAACTGCAACCTTTTAATTAGGGAAAACTTTCGTGCAGCGACTCTAATAAAAAACGTTTTTAGATTGCGGTTGAAAACTTCAGCCGAAGTTGGCGTTTTGACAAGCGAAAAAGCCTCTAATTTTAACTTTTCACGCTGTCCATTTCAAAACCATTTACGAAACAAAAATAAAAGTCAACAACAACAACAAAAGTGAAAACAATAAATCGCACTAGTATTAATTTACCAGAGCTACATAAAGTGGAGAAGCAAAAATCGCCTCTAATAAATTACGTTAGCGGAAAATGCTTCATTTTAAGGCGCACAGCTCCTTAATCCTATGGCAGCCTGGTAGCCGCTGGGTGTAATTACCGGGCGCAATATATCGCCAGTTCGACCTCCCGACCCCCGAGTTTCTGGGTCCTCATCACACGGAATGAGTAACACATGGTACTGCGTTAATTGTCGGGCACACGGATTTGTTTTTATTCTGCGATTCCGAGGGGGACCCGACCGACCGTGTCGCGCAATCGATTTATTTTGTTTTGAGTTTCCACAGACGTCCTGATTTTATGATTTTGTGCAACGAGGTATGAATAATGTGAGCATGGCTTCTGTATGTAATGTGCCTTATTTTTCAGGATCTGGATAAGTGGGAATAGATATGTATAGCCATTCTATAGTGATGTACTTTTAAATTGATATAGTAGCTAAATAATATTGACGTTTCCGCAGAAGGCCATCTAAATATAAACCATCTTTTGCTAAATATAAAATCATCCTTTAATATACGCATTTCCAAATATAATAGTCTGTAGGTACAATTAACAGGCTCCTAATTAGACACCAAGGCGGCATAAATCGGCAGTAAATATCTCAAAGTGTCGCAGATGGTGTCAAAACGCTTGCTCAGTGTGGCCCCGAGGGTAGCGGTGAGCGGAGACGATCGGAATTATTGGACACGGTTCGAAATAGTGTCTTGAAATGTCAAAGACGAGGTTCATGTCAGTCAGACACTCAATGTAAGGTTCAGTTGCAATTCCTTGTGTCTTCCAATATGCTGAACGCAGCCGTGGGGCATATAATGTTATTGTTTTAAATTAAGTTTCCTTATATTAATACCTACAATGTGTATGCCAAATACACAAGTTCTTATATTATTGGTTATGTCCTTTGCAGGGTAAGATACATAGAACAAAAAAGTTGGACCAGGAGATGACCGTTAATAAAAATTAAGTGGTGGTACGAGTCTCTATTTATTCACACTTACATTGTAAAGTGATATAGTAAGCCCTTTTCTGGGCAAAGAAAATTACTTTTTTTTTTGTTTTTTTTTTTTTTTTTTTTTTTTTAATATGGGTTTGCTCTTGACTCTAGTCTAGGTCATAGATGACAGAGACAAAGTCGACGATGGAGCGAGCTTACCCAGAAGAAGCCTGTTCACTCTAATTTTGAAGAGATTAGGGTCGTATGCGTTCGGAAACACAGACGCAGGCAGAGAGTTCCACTCCTTTGCTGTGCGCATTATAAAAGACGTTAATGATAATGACAATATGAAAGAGGCTCTTTGGACAAAGAAAAGAAAGCCTGACGTGGCCTTTAAGACATCCATTTTCTTTGTATATCAATACATATTTGAAAAAGATTGCTGGTTGAAAAGGCCCAGTTCCTAGCGCCATTCTGAAAAACATCAATAACTCAAAAAATCGCTAGCCGATCCCCGAATTTCGTGCCCACATCCCAAGACAGGGTCGCGGATAACATGCAATTGCGATAATAGCCCGACCCGGCGCCATATTGTGCTGATTGGTGACGTGTGCGCCGAATTTATTTCGTACTACACAACTCGAAGGGTTGAGGTGCGAACGCAGTTATTTACCGACAACATCTGGTGGAGAATTTGAATTTTGTTTGTACAGGTAAGGTTGGGTTAGAATAAAAGATTGCTGGAGAAAATTAGTGTAGGAGACGAAATATATGCTGAACTTGGAGGAGCTCTTGGTTTTAACTTGAGTATTCGTTGCTTCAACGGTAGAAGCAGGTACTAAAGTAGATTCTGTGTCATATTTCTGAACAACAGTTTGTGTTTATTAATTTTCATGGCTTTCCATGGTTTTTCCAGGACTTTTGTGCTTTTTGTTTTATAGTTATAATTAAGTATATTTATTTCACATACCTAAAGCCACGTGACGATGACACTAAAATAACGTCAATATTTTAATGATGATAACAATTAAACACCAGGAGTGCAGGGCACACAGGCGACCGCTAATGAGTGCGGCAGTAGCGCCGGTGCGGCTGCTGCGGCCGGCGCGCGAACTAATTTGGTGCAGTGATGGATTGCGTGTGGCCGATGCGGGTCGCACCAAATACTCCCGTCTTGTATGCTCGCCTGGTACTTGCTCTAATTACGGATCATTCTCATTTATCTTCAAGTCCTACCTAATGTCTTGATGAGATATTTTCGGGTTTACCATTTGTAACGGAGACAGGAATGAGAAGCTGTCACCATTAGCAGTACCTTTTGCACCTTGTCTTCGAAAAACGCTAAGCTGTAGAAGTAACGAGAATATCCTAGAAACAGCAGAGTACTCCTTTAAATGATTGATAGTCGATTGGTAGAACAACTCCCTCCGACGGAGACATGAGATATCGAATACTTACTAGTAATAACCGACATTGCTAAAAACAATTGAAAAATACATTTATTAAAAATCTATCAATAAACATTCGATATATTTTCGTTCCCTCTGCCCACATGAAAGTCGAAAAACTGAATCAAAATAAACAAATCGCCCATCATACATTTCATGGCTCGTTTAGATAAATAAAATACAATTTTACAACACGGAAATCACAATAAATATAACAAAAAGCTTTATAATTCTGTTTACAGACGCGTCATGTTCTGTTTCCTTAACCGAACGTGAAATAATGCGGATTAAAAATATTAAAATCGAATTATGACAGCGCGCCATTTTGAACGATCGTTCTGTTTGCAGACAGCCATTTAAGGGTTGGTTTTAACAACGTTAAAGAAGTATAGACAAAAAATAAAAACAATGGGTTCTTTCAACACGTCATATTAAAACCTAATTGGAAGTTAGGCGAATAATCGCAAAAACAGAATGCTAAATTCAAATAAATTGAAAGAACGCGATGGGGCGCGCGCCTCCGTCCGCCATCACCTCGCGCGCCCATTTGTCAAATTAATGATGGACGGATCAGAATTCTAAGCGGCCACCTGACGCGTGGTGACGTCACGTAAAAAGTCTTCATTTCCACGGACATGTGGTTTACGTCACGGTTTTCAGAGAGGTTCAGAAATATATATAGTATTTCGCAAATTATGATTTCTAGAAAGTGTAGACAGGGATGGATGTTAGGGATGTACGCAAATAACTTAAATCTAAAGCCGATTTTCTATCATCAGAAGCTACCTTGACTTGCTCCTAATTGGAAAGTACGAAGAAACAATAAATTGGACTCGAATTTGAAATAACCTGAACAATTCCGCAAATATTTACCACCATTTAAATGATCATCTAACGAACGCCCGCTCAGCCAGAGACAAGAACATGGAAACTAATTCAAAACATCTCTATTTCGTTAACGTTCGGTTTATTGCACACTATGATGGTGTGTTCGCGTGTTAACCTCAGTCGAATTAGCTGTGCACGTTGCTTAATCGCGTTGTCGCAATCGTACGCTAACAATGCTCGGACCGAGGGCTTTTTGCCTTTTTTACGAACAGATAAGGCTTTTGATTGTCCCTACAGTTTCTAGCGTGCATCAGTCTTTAATCAAGTTAACGATTAAAAGCAAATGGACGGCCAGTTGGGCGATATTTTGTGATGCTACTTTTATTTGCAATTAATATTCGCATGTTAATGTGTGCCGTCGTATAAATTATTACGAAAACTAAAATTTTCGATGTTTTACGTAAATCAAACATGTCACGAAATGATTTAGCGTCATGTTTCGTTTATTAAAATTGTAACATTTCGACACTGTTTTAATTATGGCTACAATTTTGCAACTGCAACTTTTAAAAAGGCTTCCAATTCATCAATCTCCCGTATCTAAAAGGTTGCCAATTAAAAACAATTCGAATTCAAATGAGCCGTTCGAAAAAATAGTTAAATTGTTTCTGGTACTGTCACTGTCAATTGGCAACCCTGGGCATATAGAACGTAATTTATAACGTCAGAGTGGGAATATTCTAGATAAACAGTTTGATCGAGAAGCCTCTCAGAGCGTATCGTTTCCGATGTTTTTAAACTGGACGTTTTGTTTGATACACTATATTAATGGATGGAGAGCTGCTACCATAAGTCTCGGGACATTTGAGTTTACGATTTTATTTATTGGGTAGGCGGTCTTAATGGGTCAACTTTGTGGAGATATGAATGAAGGCTGATATATCGTTTCCTAGAGCACACACTTAGGACAGGTTGGTTGAAAGATAAGTAGAACTCGACAGTCCCATTCACATAACACCACGCTTGTATTTCCTGAAGGGTTGGGCATTGTTGTACCTATAGTGCATCTAGGTTATGTAAGTGTAGTGTGTAGTGTGGACATAATAGAAGGCGAGCCTGTGGCCATCGTCCTGGTCCTAATCCAGGCTCCCGGCTACTAAAAATCCAGATAGATTAACCCAAAAAAATTTGGACCACAAGATCAATAAGGCAGTCTACTTTTTTTCTACAACAAATAGTTTTACTCAAATGAAACAATAATAAAACGGATCACTATTGTTGCTCTACTAATACCTAAGTAGGACGTGTCCGGGACGCAGCTATCCTGCGGCACTAGATACTAGCACCTGTGTGGAAACAATACCGTTGTGTGCAATTTATGTGTTGAATGCATTGTGCGGGTAGACTAGTACGGAATCTATAAGTCATGTTGTTATTAGTAGTTAATGTGTTTGTGCTCCAGCGCTTTCAACGGTAAGGCAATGCTTTATTTATTAAAGGTTTCATAATACAATTAGCTGGAAGACATCCAATGTTTTTAAAAAGCAACGTTTTGGGTACAATACTTTCATTGTGCGTACAGCTTCCCTGCTGGAGTCTGTGTTTTTTTTTTTATTTAATATGGGTTTGCTCTTGACTCTAGTCTAGGTCATAGATGACAGAGACAAAGTCGACGATGGAGCGAGCTTCCGAGTTTCCTGGCGTTATAAGCGTTATCCATCGTCGACTATAACATCACTTTCCATCAGGTGAGATTGTGGTCAAACGCATGACAAAATAAAGAAAAGGCATCATCATCTATTTTTTTTTCTATACATCTTTATTTGCCTTTAAATTATTAGTATTCAGTACTAGCCTCCTTCTTTCTAGTTTTATTATTGTTCTTATAATCCCTCCCTCGTAATACCTCATTATCATCAGATAATGATCAAAATGATAATGAATGATGATTTCCTCCAATATAGTTGAGAAAATAGTTGTCCCAGTAACTGGGTAACACGGTACTCCCTCGTAATATCTACTGTTGGAAAAAGATACCATCTATAAATCTCCACAACTATCTGTTCTGGGCTTCATCCAATGGTTTCTCGCAATTACTACCAGGTCATCTATCCACCTGGTAGGAACTAAATTATATTAGCGTCAACTAGCTTGAAATTACACCGAGCTCTGATGATGAACAAGCAATAAATCACAATAAATAACGCATATAATCATTGGCGAATTAAGAATGTTCAATGACTGCCAGAACCCTGCAGTATTCGCGATACCCTGCCAAGTGTCTTCCACTCTTGGCACTACATTTTAGGTCATTATAGTTTGTAGCTTCGCCTAAACTGTCATTACCTGCAGTTCTATTCAAAACTTAAGCGAAGTGAGATTAAAGTGAGCTTTCAATCCATAGCTTAAGTCGATTCTCTGTAACCGTGGGAACAGGATTGAAGTGAGCTTGAAGTCAACTGTCATTTCAAATGAAGCTGGGCGTTGACAGTTCACTTCACTGACGGAAGTTTTAACGGTGAGATTAGATTTACAGAATAGCACTACTGATCCAAAAGTCTGTCTAATAGTACCAGGAGATAAGCAATTACAAGCAGTACAAATTGATGAAATACCAGGCGATAGCAGGCATATAGCCATGTTCTAACGACTGTGTCGTCCGATCCGGCGATAAGACACGGCGACACTAATAAATCAGACTGCAATTAACCGTTTTAAACGACTTACCGATTTATGACTGGTTCAGTTCGTGTGCGGGAAGTTGGCTGGATTTTTTTATAATGATTACGTTGGTGGTGGGATGCTGTGAATGGGGCTTTAGGTGAAGAAAAGAAAGCATAAAATGTATAAAGCACATACATGAAACTCGCACGGTACATGGATATAACAATAACAAAATGTGCTAAAAACTAAGTGTGTCCCACGGCTGCGCTAAGAAGGTTCATTTCAGCGATGTGTCAGACACACTGATGCTGTCCGGCGCTGGTTTTGTAATGCAACTTTCAAGGGACCAGTGGCGGTTCATTTGTAGGTAACACTTTGTAGATAGCAGCCTGAACGGTGCAAGTTTCACTGAATTTCATGACGTTATTCAGTAGGATCTGTATTGGATTGGATTTGTGCTACGTTGATGATCTTCTAAAATCATCACGACACCAATAAAACACGACAATTTTTCCCCGAACACTAAACCTAATAAGAAAGTGAAAAATCGAATCATAACGAATAGATCCGACGGCTCGATATCGGACGAGCCTCTATAAATAAAAGGACGTTTAAAATTTTAAGGGCCTCCAGTTCGGAGGAGGCCATTAGAGGCCCTTAAGGCTGGTAACGAACGACTCTCGCTCAGATGCCCGCGGATACCGAACAATTGTTACCCGCGTGAAATTCGTAGCCGATAATAAAAATCGATTTCTTTTTTGGAATAATCGGCATTGACAATGTAAGACCTTTGCCTGTTAAAAGGATATTAGATGGTTTATGGATAGTTAAGGGTTGTTTCCACTGCGTAGTTGCAACTGTGCGATAATTTTATTGCTATAACGCCCTAAAAGGAGGTTTGTTTCGTTTAGTATGATTCGCACGTGTGAAATAATGTCCATTTATGTCAACAGTTCGAGGATAATGAAAAGTACCAGTTTATTTTGTTGTTAACTTTGAGAGAGAAATCCCATCTATCATTGTTTTGTGTAGTTTCCCCCAGAAAGGCGGTAAAGTTTATGTTAACTACCTGTAGTGGGACCTGACCCTTTTAAGCAACTATTCGAAACATATGTAAGTAGGTACCTATATGATTAGAATAATCCAAACATTTGTCGATGACGTAACAACGTATCTCGGATTAATTCGAACACATTCCATTTTTGAAAAATTTCAAAACATTCGCGCGTCTTATGTAAATGCGCCGCCATTGCCGTGGATTATGATGATTTTATCGATTTATATTTAATTAAATGTTAAACTTGACACTTATTAATTGTCACCGTGTTTATAAGGTTTTATAACGATGGAAATAATCAGTCAGGTCACGATTACATCGACGGCGACCGGTTCTGTGACATGTCATGGTATTTTAAGTAATCGTTATCGATAAATCATGTTAACTCGGAATTCGATGTTTTCGAATATCTAGTTTTTGGGCACGCCCACGCTGTTCCTGGGACTGCTCACGACGAATGATCGCTGTGATTTATAAGTGTTAATTACAGAAAGATGCTTAGAAAAAAGATCGAGTCGATGTTGCCAAAATAAATGAATCATCTCCATTCTAATTTGTAGCTCCAAAAAATTTACATAACGTTTAATGAAGCGAAATTTAATCTCTGCGTTCCGTACGACCTGTGGACTGTTATGACAGCTCTGAATATTTTTATTGTGCGGGACACACTGGCCGATAATTCAATGCGTATAACGGAACGCGGCCGGATGTGACCGCCGCGTCTTCCTGTCACAATTAATTTCCGGGCGCGTTGAAATTGGCGCGAAAACTGTCGCGAGGGGGGGTGAAGTGGGGAGGAGAGGGCGCGCCACCGCCGCGGGAATTTTAATTACGCACTCGTATACCGAATACCAATGTCGTCTTGTTTAAATTAAATATAAATTATTCGCCTCCTAGGCCCTGCCCGCCTGGAACTGCGAAACGTTGAATAAACAACTGTTGGCTTTTAATTAGTAAAGATTTTGTCGGTATTTTGTCTAATGTTTTAGTTGTTTCGGTGCTGCGTTAGTTGTATTATTAGTTGATGTAACATCGGGGTTGACGTTACATACAATTTATTGCCGAAATTTTGTCTGACAGGCACTATCCTAGACAATTTCACGCGAAACTGAAATAGACATTTTGATGTGATGGAATTTTTTTAAGTTAAACCCCTGCAGGCCATCAAAAGCTGTGGCTAAGACTTTTCTGTCCCCGATAAATGAGATTTTCAACCCTTAATTAATCTCATTATTTCACTTCTCAAACTACTTCGCAACAAAATATAAAACCGTCCAAATCTCAAAGTATTTAATCATCTTTATGATCCTCAGCAATAGCAACAGAACTAAAAGCACCATCAAAACTAGTTTAATTTCATAATAAAAGTTTGCAAACAAACTCGAAACGCAATTAGAGGGCAGATGAGAAGCTCACGGCAGACGGGTGCACTTCTTATGGCATTTAACTAACTTTGATAAAAAGATTAACTATGACAGTTTGAAATATAGCCACCGCAGTCGCTCGAGAAAAAAATAACAGCGCAAAAGTTGGTCGAGCGAGGCCCCTGGCTCCATTGTTGCGGGCTCCGAGTTAATTTTGTAGGAAAGAAACAACCGAGGCGCAGGTGTACAAGCGCCCGTTGTATTAATTTGAGTCCCGTCTAATACCTACGTATGACTGCGTTCAAAACAGACGCGTCTGAATTTATAAGCGAAGTTGAGCGCGTCCAAGCGCCGGCGCCGGGGATTTGTGCACGAATATGAACGCGCCCAGATTATGACGTCCCGGTCTCTGACAATCCGAACGCGCCCATTATGCTCCGTTACACTGGCACAGGGTTTTAATTGTAAATTATTGCGCGGTGGACGCGATGTTACATATTAACATAATTGTTTTGAAAGAAACGCGTGTAAGCGATCTAGCTTGATCCCACTTCAATAATATTTTCGTGTGTGATTATGAACTGTTTGCTTGCGGGTGACATTTGGTGACGTCAACGTCGCCATTTTAGTTTTTATCTCGCTTATCATTTTCTTAGAAAACTGATGTCCATTAACTAAGATGTAATGTTGCTTATGTTTTTTATTACTTTTCTCGTTATACCGGTTGTGTTGTGTGTACTTTATTAAACATGAAAACGCTTCAAGTGTGCATTTTGATGCGTCCCAACGATGTTAATTATCATTTTAGATGCAGTAATTTTTCGTTTATTGCTTGTCGTACACAGTGCTCGAGCGACACATATTGTAATAAAAGTCCATTTTAATTGGAGCGTTTTCGTTTTAACGTCTAATTAATACGTTTAATAACTATAATTTTATCAGTCTCTGAATTATATGTAACAGCTTGTTACAACATTTTTGTACAAATACTAATTTGTGAGGACGTGTATGTATCATATTTTTTACTGTCTTTAAGTACGTTTCAATGTCTTAACGAAACACTACATTATTCTACACATACCGATTTAAATTTAAAAAGCTTTTGCGCATTTAAAAGATAATTATTTAAATGAAAACAGCCTCAAAATATTCATAACTTCCTGCCATCACAAAATGCCGTAATTAATTCCATTTTCAAAGCTCACGCGCCAAAGCGTCGGCCATAGACATTACGTAAAGTTTTCCGATGAGACACCATAGACAATAGTCATTACACACGGGTGGTTTCGCAAGGGCCACTTGTTTGACAGCCGGGAGCCGGGCAGAGTGATGAACCTCTCCTACTGCTTGTGTTTATTGCACCTGCTACCGATTGGACTTTACATTTGTTTAATTTACAGTATGTATGTTTTTACTATTTGAATATTTTGTGTTACAGAGATTTATAGAATTATGAGTGTTGGATAGATAATTTTCTTTTGTGTAAAGTGGGTTTGACATATTTTTCAGGGGGTAGAGAAAAGCGCGGGCCGTAATCAATGAGGTATATGCAATGTGAATGCAAATACAATACAATAAACTTACAGATATTAATTTTAATATTCTGCATAAAATTGCTTCCACATTATCCACCTAATCATAATTATAAATACATAACATAATTAAGCCGAGCTATCAGGAGCGCAGAAACCCGAGGGATTGTAAACAAACGACCATAACTCACAAACGCGCCTTACTGATAAGAAACTTTCATTATGGACCCGAAAATGTTGAATTTAAAACGGGGCTTAATCAAGCAGGACCGAGTACCTTCCACCTGTGTGTTTAGGTCCGGATTACTTTGCGAAAATTACGTTAGTATCGGGTCTTTCAGATTAATTCTGTTCCCTGTTCCGAATTATGGGAAAAGGACCTTGGTGAGTCCGTTTTGTGGAGTCAGACTCGTGTCAGCTATGGAGGGGAACTTTTTAAATTAATGTTTGTTTTGATATACGTTTGTGTTGAAGTTTTTGGCGGTTTGAGAGTTTTTGAAGTTGTGTAGAAGTTATGATGGAGAACAGACCTAATTCGGATCGAAGGTATAGTAATACTTATTTCCGAAATGAAGCCAAACAAATCTAAATACAAGGAAAGGGAAGGACATTTTGTAAAAATTACATTTGTTGTCTCTCTCAGGATTTACATCGTGTACTTGCTAGTAACCGTTGCGAAAAGATCCTTCACGCAATCATTCTTTGGATCGATTTCCCAAAGATTTTCTATAAACTTTTTCAGAAAATTCATCGCAAACCAAACACAATTAAATACTCATTTTTAATACATACAATCTGTATGTTTGTTTGTCATTTAAGCAGTTTGTACCGCGCCGCTCCCGACCGGGTACCAGGGCGGCAGAATCGGGCAGGAGCATTCCCTAACCCCTTCGCAGTTTGATAAATGGCCAATTACTGTGCCCGCCCCGTCCCTTCTGTTAGCTTGTTGCCTATTTTGAATTGCTTTTGCTTTTTCGTTTAGATTAATATCTAAATAGGATAGATACGGATCCCGCTTTAGGTATTTTACGTTGTTTTTAAACGTAAATTTCGGGTTGGGAGCGTTCCACGCTCCTTTGTTCACCCGTTTTTCGCTGCTCCGCTATTGTTTTCGTCTCTTAATACCAACGAATCTTTGTTCTGTCTTGTTGTGTAATGCGTTCTTTTGTTTTAATGGAATTTCCCGTTCGATATACGTGTTTTGATTGTGATCTAAGAAAATTGGCTGATAGGTTTTATGGTAAAAAGTGGTTAGGTTGGGTCTTCCTTTTCTAAGATTTATGGTATCATTTCTTGATTCGAGCATCTATTAATGTCTTAAATTAACTGCCTGAAACTCTACGATCATTCAAGTCCCTATTACATTAAACTTACATTAAACGTTACATTTCAAATCGCTTCTAAACTAAATCCAACTAAAATTGCATCATTTTTAGCATCGCTGCCAAAGACTACCGAAAAAGCAGCCCCAAAAAGGGTACCACCAACCAGGATACCACCACCAGTGCCTACTACAAACAGAGCCATTCCCAGGACTCAGGTGGAGCTCTCGATTCTAAACTCCCGTCATTACTTGATAAGGGCAACAGGGGTACACAAGGGGTATTACCAACCCCTGTTTATTTTTCGCAAATTCAAAGTGCCCATAATTGCCTACAGACTTAAGCTTATTTAAAATTTTAACTCGGGGTACAAATGGGATTTTTTTGGGGACAAATGGAAGTGTTGGTCGCTTCTGTTCTGTATGGGGATGTGAGGTGCTTGTTGGTAGTGATATTAAGTAAAAAATAAGCATGATGTACCGGTCAGTAAAATGCAGCTAGATTGGAAGTCAAAACCACGGCTTTCATAACACTTTGTTTTGTTGACAATGTAATGGCTACTGTTATACTTGTGTAGCCAAAAATCGTGGGCCAATTCGACTTATTTTGGCCAACATTCACATCTCAGTCGCAATATATCAAAACGCCTCTAATGTCCCTACATTAGTAGAATTATCCCTCGGTTTTTGGCTTAATTTGTTCAAAACTGTTAAAAGCCTCGAATTGCAGAAGAGAGTACTTAATTTTTCCTTCAAAGAAACCTCAAAAATTCACGATTACTCAATCTACGCAATTTCTTAAAAATGTCTTGAAAAAAAAACTTTGATTTAGTCTCCTTTACATACCAACCTAACAGTCTACATACATCAAAAACATACCAACCTACACATAGATAATTGCTAGAGGCTTCTTTTGCCGATTGGACGACAGTAAGTTCATGATGACATAAAATTACCGAGAACCCACGAGTCACGCAACGACACGCATTTGATACGAAATAACAGACAAGGCTACGCTTTACAGTTTTTAGTGTATGTAATAACTATCATTACAGCTTATTATCAGTAATTGTGGCCCGGAACGGCGTGTATAATGATAATAATATCTATTTCAATCGGGCACGCGGAACCAATCGGTGGCCGAATTTGAGTATTGTCTGTGGTGTCATAGACTGGGTATGGGATGATGTTTTTTTTTATTTAGAGTAAGGTTTAACTAAGGTTGTGGAGACGTTTTCCTTGTTTTTCAAAGTTAAATGGATGATTTAGTTTTCATTTATTTAATATTATTCTAATATCGGCTATGCAACGGCGCATAGACTTCAAATTATGGATATCTCATGAAGGAGTGAGAGTATTTTATGTACGTTCAAGTAGTATCTTTCATTATTCTGAGAAGTCCATCAAATACTGCTAAGTTAGAATTCTTGCGAGGAAAAATCTTTACCCAGATACGACGGTTGGGTTCCACCAGATGAAAGTTGCTATAATTTAGGCAACCTATTATAAAATTACTGTACCCTTCTATTAAAACTTTACAAGATCAATTCCTAACGGATCAAATCTTTTCTACTTGTCAGGTTTCTAGCTGTAAATTTAGAAGACAATGCCTCAGGGAACAGTGACGGACCGTCAAAACACAATAATATGTGTTTACAAACATATCTGGACGGATTTGTATCGCGACATGTCCATCTGTCAAGTCAGAACGCCGCCATGATGGATGATGGAGGCGCGATTAGGAAAAATGTTAATTACTTGTCATTGTCTATGGGCTGTAATGACGGTTCGATTTTTTTTAATGTTATGTCACGAAAATGAGGAAATAAGTAGTGGCTGGTAATTGTTTGATGGTTCGATTATAGGATATTAGAATTGTAATTGGTAGGTATCTACTAATCGTGATGACATCGAAATTTTAACGAGAAAAAAATACTATAAAATACATTTCGAACTTTAAGTAGACCGGTATTTTATTTAGTAAGGTAGGTATAAAAAAATAAAAATGTAAGTATTAATGTGTGTTTATGAAATCTGATAACAATTCTCTTCAATATGAAGGCCTTCGATCAAGAAATACATGTAGGCATATTGATTGACCCAGGAGATAAAATTATTGTAAATGAAGTGTTCAAAAAGAAGTTAATTCCCACAAATTGTCGAAACGGCGTGGGCATCAAGATCAATGAGCAGTCAGTGCGGATACACGCGGAATTGATGGCGCAAACCAATGATAATAAGTAAAACCCCGTTACAACACAATTTTTCAACGTTTAAAAACAAGAAAGAAGATATTCAATAAACTTTAAAACAAAAAAATGTTCAACAAAGATAACGTCACGGGAGAAACGAAACGTCACTTTTATTTTTTTGTAATTTAATTGGAGTATTAACGGGGCATAGATAAAGTCACTCTGTCTCTAACTTTTTTCGTTCTTTTTTCGAGTTTATCAGATGGCTTACCGTTTGAATTTAAAGGTGTGTCAAGTTTGTACGAAGTTTTAATAGAGTCGGCCCGATCAGATCTTGAGAAAATACATTAAAATAAATTGTTCTATTTGCCTACCTCCAACTGAGAGCGGGTACTTATACATTATCAATTCGAACGATTATGGACGTGTACTATTTGAAATGTGACGTCGGTTTTCCGCCATTTTGTTACAGCGAATGTGTTATTTTTGCCCTTTTAAATAACGTTTATAATTTACGATGTATGATATAATTAATTTTATGGCAGCGTATTTTTATTCTAACAAGCACTAATTCAAGCGCCAATTACAAATTTAATTAAATAGATATTTATTTAACACTATTGCGAAGTATTTTTTAAAAGGTAGAAACTTTTAGTTCTTTTGTTGTGTGCTGCAGCTGTGTTTATGTACGATAAACATTTACAATCAGTCGGAATGTGTGTTTTTCAGGCTTATTGACAGTAATGCCACGTTATAATAAAATATCCTGAAATAACGCTGACATCGAAACCGCAATACCTAACGTAATTTAATGAATTAGCATTCATGTGATATTTTGGCGAGGGTAGAAGGTAAACATCCGCATGTGACGTCACGCGCGGCACAAACGTGCATATTTCTAAGACTTTATTACATAATGCGACTCAAACCTTCCTCGTGGCCATAACTACGGAATAACATTAGAACGTTTTCCCGTCTTTCCGGGCAAAATACACGAGTTGGGGAAAAAAAGGAAAATTTGGTCACAGCGACCGTCCATAAATTCGCGTGGAGTTGCGGGTACTGCTCTAATTCCTTTGTTTGCTAAAACCGAAAACTGCCGTGGACATCCCCGCGATGCCAATACGATATTTCACTCGCTCCCACTTGACTGATTCCTCTGCGTTAGAGGGTGACAGATGTATTTGACGCATTGCGTTTGGGAAACTTATTGGTGAGTCTCAGAGGCGGTAATCGTTTGTCTCATGTGCCAATCTAGTAATATACGTGTAGTGGATTTATTAGACGTAGCTTAGCTTGTTCGAATGTAATATTTGGTGTTTTTTTCTTGGTGCTTGTAGGGCGCCATCTAGCAGCGGGTTGCGACGTGTCAATGTTACTGGCTCGGCGCCAGGCGCTTTGTTAAAAGCTTTGGCGTCGTGAGAGCCAGCCATAGTTATATGAACCTAGCTTTAATGCTACCAGATAATATACTATTTGACGATGGAATGTGTAATTTTAAATTTGCACTCTGTTGCTAGTGATATATTTGCAGTTTTTTCGCTTCACTGTTATTTACGGACACTTGGTTTAGGATTAAAGTTTCGTCGCGAGCGTTTAGTGTGACATGATACGCATTGCATTTATTTTATTTGCACTGTTCTTTACGAGCGTTCTATAAATTAAATTCTTTATCTAGATTAATTTCGTACACGTTTTTATTATTTTTGTTGTTTATTTTAAAGCACAACTAGGCACTACCTTTGAGCTTTTATGTTAGTGCTTGCGTAATTTATGATTCTCCATCTACTTGAAATCATAACAAACACATCATCTTATTCCCATCATCCTCCAAACCAGTAATTTCAAAACTGTCCAACCTCACACTTTGACCGCGACATCCAAAAAATTAACATGTCACTTTTTTATAACCTGCAAAATAATGTAGGTATAACATCAGCTGGGTACATAACAAGATGGCGTAATAATACCTCGTGTACATTAGCCAGCCATCGAACCAGCGACAATAGAGCGGGCTGATTTATCGCAGTCCGGATAAGGCGTTCCGCCAATGGAAAAAGGATTTTCCCGGGGAAAACTTCAATGAGAATAAATTTAAGGGGCATTGATGGATTTCAAAAGATTTTAAACGCGTAATTGTGATTCTATTGTCATTTTAATGTATTTTTTTGTTAATTTGTTTTCTCATACACTACTTAAAGGTAAGTTGGTGAGATATTGTTTTAGTCTTTGTTAAAGTTTTTGTATTAATAAAAGTTAAGCATAAGTAATTAATTAGTGTCAAAGTTCTTCTAATGACAGTTGAAGGATTTTTATTTTTATTTATTTTATTTTATTTAACTGTTTTGTGACTGTTCACGAGACCAGAGGGCTGTGCTTTTCTTCGGCCAAAGAATCAGCATTGCCATTCAACGCGGCAATGCTGCCAGTGTTCTGGGCACTTTCGCCATTGACAGCGATCTGGATGATTTTTTTGATGACTAATGTTTTTTTTTTTTAATAAAAACAAAATAAATATTTACAAACGCGTATAAATATACTTTTTATATGCGTTTGTAAATAATTTCGCGTTTATTATTAATAAATATAATTATTAGTCTCGTTGTTTAATAATATTTAGTAGTTATTTTAGGTAACCTGTGCATAATATATTACAATTTATATTTTTAACATTTGAATGTATACTGTTTTACCATCTTCATAAAAAAGAACAGCTTAATGCCTTGTGGTTGGTAGTCTAGGTACATTACCTACTGCTCAGTCTTTTGACGCTTCACCGTCATGATTACGGCCGTTTTGATAAGGAAATGTAATATTAATATTAATTCGAAATTTATTCAAATCAACCTCCATGATCGCCAAGATAACCAGTAAGAAAAACGAATTTAGGAATTTTATTTCGACATGTGTTCTATATTAATCTGATACGCTAAGAATTGTGTTCCACGATCAATTTGCAAAGAATACATCCCCAAGTTTTATCGGAGCCAAAACTTTTCGCGAAACCGAGAAAAAGTCGCTTAATGAAGTTTCCAGATTTGGCCGAGGATCAGCAATAAACTCTTGTGAATAATCTATCGTGTGATCGGCGAAGTAATCCGCAATAAAACTCCAAGGAAGCCAGTTATTATTGAAGTGTAAAATAATATCCTCATTATGCGATGAGCTGAATAACAATTATTACGGGCGGTATTCAAGCGCAGTGCAGTAAAAACGGTTGATTGCCCACGCCTCCGACGCTGCAGACATTTTCATATGCACAGATCTCTTGCCAAATTTTTAATTATTCAAATGAGAGCACCAAAACACCAGCATGAATAACAGCCGGGCCAGCTCATAGCTCGCAATAAAAATATAACGATCAAAGCGTACGCCGGCGAAACTAAACATCCCGCGTCACCGTTTGACAGCTCAGAATGTAGTCTATTAAATTATAAACGTCCCTTCTCACCTTCGCAGTTTTTTATTCAATGTAACTCCTAAACAGAAAGGATACATTATAGATACGCGGCGGAGCAGACACGTACAAAATGAAAATAGGGGAAAGGGAGCGAGGGTGGGCGGTATGGAAATGTTGGTCAAATATATCATCCGGCGTCTGACAGGCCAATTCTCTTATCTCACGCGCGCGGCACCAGCGCGATCTAAGCTAGCTTAGCTAATATAAAATGGTTTTAAATTCAAGTTTAATTCGGGCTATCTGCAGCTCTCCGCCGCGTCGTAAATACGAACCCCAACCCACATACAAAAGGCGGGTGCGATTTACGGTTTTGACGGATTTCGAATATTTTAGCAGCAGGTCTCGGGATTAGGCCGAGTTACGCGGCGTACGGACCTCGTACATCGTCGCCCGGGTGGGCTTACATTTTAATAAGACGATGATAATTTAGAAGCGGGTGAAACTAGTCTTGGGATATGGTGAGCAGCTGCGGCACCCGTTACACACGCGCCGATTTAATATTAGTTTTCACTTGAGGCGATGTACGGCGGGATAAAGTTTTCGCCGATATCATTACACCCTCTCTTATCTCATATTCCGAGGAAATTATTCTTTGTTTGCGCGGCGGGCGGGCGGATCTGCACCGCATCAGTTTACAACACGAGGACATCATAAAGTGTAAACAATGACGGCGTTTTCCATTACAATATGTTTACCGATCCGTGGAGCGGCGCATTATGTATGTTATCCTGGTAGGACGCGCGGGGCGCCGCTGAATTTATGAGACTCCGGCAAATATTTGGCGCTCCGAGTTCGGACGCTCACTGTCGGCTGACA
>NDFZ01005275.1:279094-372160 GCA_002192655.3 Mamestra configurata | reverse complement strand
TTGTCGGCAACTGTTTACACAACGGGATATGGTAATTTTTCAGTCGCCTCGTTTCTCGCTGTAAGCGTATTCCGTTCACGGCGCGGCTCCGTTCTGTTCTCTTTACATTTAGTTTATTTCAAACATCGGAAGCGTATCCGGACGAGTCCGGGTGACGGACGACGTAAACAGAGTGGGCTGACGTTTAGTGTCATTAAATCTCGTAATAGGATATCATAAATCGCAGGAGGTCGGCGGTACCAGGCTGCCCGGGCGGCTGTCATCGTTTGTCAGAGCATTTCACGCATTGTTGGACAATAACGCAGGCAGGGGCGGGCTAGCATTGTGCGCGCCCGGCCGCCTGGACGCGGGACGTGACGCGTGCGCGCTGGCTGACCGCTGCTCCGCACAACACACTACACACCACCTACCGACACCACTCCACTTGTCAAATATACATCTCTTTTGTCACAACAGCGCACGTTACTCTACCTTATCCGAGAGATTCCATGACCATTTCGGTTAATGTAAAGACGCGAACAGGTTGTAATTCTCACTTGAGCTGTCTTGTAGTAATTCACTTAAAAAGTTTCTTAAACCGGCACCCGTATACGTACGTACCACAATCAAATTTATATCGTTGGTCGAAGGTAAAAAAGTGAAAAAATAAAATAACATCAAATATGTTTGGTATGCATCGTCTCAGAGATTCACATCAGAAATTTAAGCTTTAAAGAACCGGGCGGGATAAAAAACATCGTGGAGTCGAAAAAAAAGAGTAAAAACTTGACCCCTGAGTGCCGGCCGCGTAAATTCGAATCAAAAGGAATCAAATGTCATTTTACGAATGTATTCCCTTAACGATTATCAATTTATAATGTCATTGAAGCGGTGCTTTCTCATAAAAATGTTTTATGTAACATTAAAATAGGTTTAACAGTGAATTTATGGTAATAATTTGAAGTGAAGTTTCGTAGATAGGGACACGGTAAAGTTAATTTTGGAGAACTGAATTTACATAAGAAATAACATTGAAAATATATAACTTGCAGTGAAAGTTTTAAACATATGACATATCATTCGAATGATGCATCTGAATTCTAGTCACAATTTGAAACGTCCGATTTCCGAAGTAAACTGCAACTTCTCAAACATTTCAAAAGTTTAACGTCCTGTCATTAAACTCCGGTAAAAACAATTAATATAATTTATTTCATTTTAACCTTTTTTGTAAAACCTCTCCGAGTCAGCGTGGGGTCTGTAAGCATTCACTCCGAGCCCTCTTTGAAGTTCTTTAATGCAAAACTTGAAATACGCACCTTCCTTATGCATATAATTAAGATAAATTATAAATAAAATTGATTGCTAAAGGTATTATATTAGCGGTGTGTTCAATTCTTCAGTTAATTGAGGAAAACCATAATGCTTTTAGAATATCGAACAGTCAAATTCAAACGAGAAGGTTCCATTCACTGAGACGACAAAAGTGCATTCGAAATTTAAAAAAACCAAATGACATTACTAACAAAATGGCCGTCGATTCCGTTTGTTATTTAATACTGTTTACTTCGAAGAGTGAACTTAGAGGTAAAAACAAAACACGGGCATAATTTTCTCAAAACGGTGGTATCGTGGTACCAATTACTTTAGTCGAGGCACACTCAGAGACAAATGCCTTCTCATATATCGAGATGTTATCGCTATCGCTGCGATGTACTTGTATCGAGCGATGCCTCGCAACGGTTAATCAGACCACAATGGGAAAAATAAAAAGGCGTAGGTACATACTATTATTTCTCGATCTTAGAATCTTGGAGAATGGAGATCAAAGCTCGAGAAATTTTGTGTGGCTTAAATTTTGAGTCATAAAATCCTATCTAATATTATAAACGTGAGATAAGTAACTTTATTTTTTACGATTTCACGTATTAATTGCGATTGGTGAATTTTGGTACAGAGGTAGCTAGGACCCAGGGTGGGAAGTCGTTGTCATTGATTTTGATCGTGAATCGCCTTCGAAATTAACCGTGTACGGGCGGCCTTAGGACTTTTCGACCGAATTCGGTTGGTAGGCGATCGGTCGGATGTCGAGACTTCCCATCTTGGAGACGGTTATAGGTATTTTAACGCGAGCGAAGCCAACTTACTAAACTACGAGCTACTCTTAGTTCAATGCAACTCTAGGTTAAAAAGCTGAAAGTTGGATTTCAAAGTCAGTGAAGTGCTAGTTTGATAAAAAGAAATATTTGATAAAGTCGCATTGTCTATGACATGACGTTAACATTTTGACAGCAGCTGTCAAATCCACTCGCAAGTATTGTGATGAGATATAGTTTACAAATAGTGACTTGCTTAACTTTTTATGGCCTGAAAATTATTTCATTATAACTCCTGAAGAATCGTATGATCAAATCTTTTGCCTAAAGCTTCTCGAAGACTCTTTAACTAGATGCCTTTCCTAGCTTCGTCATTTCAAAGCTATGCCTTGTAGTTAAAGCAGGTATTGCTCCAGCGTTTGACTGACGTATAACCATGATGCATCTACTTTCCAGGGTCAGGGGTCGCAGCATGATAGATGGCTAATATTTTCCTGATGAGGCCTGAAGACTCGGTTCCGTCAGTTGCGTTATACGAGGAAAGGTTAAGTTAGGAGTTTGTTGCTTTTTTCTGATTCCTTGGTGACTTAAAAGATTAAAACTTTACCTGTGTGATCGGAGTTCGATTTTTGACGAAAATGAAAAATCGCCAACTTACCTGTAAACAAGGTAATAAACAGATATTAGAACGGGTTAATTGAAAGCAATAACATTGAAGCCTCTATATAATATTATCTATTTATTAAAATATCAAAAGATTTTCCATACAAAGATAACAAGATCGAAGTTGGCAAAAACCCTAACTTAAAAAAGGAAACAATCAATTGTCTCTGGTTCTACCTTTCCCATCATTAACGACCAAAATCATCTCACACTCTGATTTAAAAATATCAAAATTCCATCCTTCCATTTTTAAATCAAACACCCGAATCGTTCCGAGAACTGACGGTCTTTCACGAAGCTCACATTATTCTACGAAAGCCGAGGTGACTAACCTCAAAATTAGCCTAGCGATTTGAAAATTATAGAGTGAAAGCGCGATTTAAAGTTTAACAATAGACAGTGTGCGATAATTGAACAGAAAACATTTATTAATATGTGGTGACATGCGAGCAAAACAGTAATTTGATAGCAATTTTAACTTGATACGACAATTACGCCGTGATTGGGCGCCATAAGAATGGCGATCGCGATTCGCACGTGATATTTCCCGCCATTATCGCGGAAGCGATTTTTATTTTCAAATTGGCTGTTATTATTTATTGTGTGCGGTGTAATTTGATATAATTCACAAATTGCTACTCTCGAACTATCGAATTAAGTTGTTGATTTGAAAAGTGTAGGGAAATACGACACTTATGTAATTCTACTTAAGTGGTTAGGTTGGTAACTTGGTACCTACAGCTAAGGCACTGTAGCGAATACGGTTTGCAGGTGAGCCCCGCCTTCTTACTTCAGTAATGGCTACCTTTTGGGCAGACGTTGCAATTGTTTTTCTTTTCAAGAGATTCATAAATTGAAACAGATTGCCTCATTTAGCATGATTGAAAGAAAAACAAAAGAACAGGTTGTGTGTCCTAATAGGGTCCATAATTTTATTATGCCTAGGTCCTATCTAAACCTTTATGTAACAATCTAAAATAAGACTATGGAATACAATAAATGAAGATTATAGCCTATTGAACCATCACTAAATCTAAGGAACTTTCAACACACGAAACATTTAATACACATGTGTACCAACCCTACAAACTGTATGAGAACCATCAAAACATGACAAGATTACGACATAAGATTGAACAATGATCACAAAATATCTCGATATCTTGGAGCAAGTTCACGCACCCTGCGTGCGTTGTGTGTGTACCGGGCTTCACGTCACTCAAAACGGATCAAGTGATTCGTAAATTGCTCAGAACCGTTTAATTAACCAATTTGTTCCGTTTCGAGTAAATACGATCCGTATTATACTCGTATGTGACCAGCCATTGTTGCTGCTTATTTGTGTAATTTCTAAATTATACGTGCATTATATTGTGCTTCACAATGTTAAGTGTAATTTTATTGAAATCTGGAATATTGCCGCGATTGTAAAATAGGTTGTGTTTTTTTTTCAACATGGCAACATCAAATGTTGCCAGTGTTGTTGCTTTTTATTTTTAAATCAAAGCTAAGAAGTAAACCTTTTTATTATAAGTTTTTTTTTTATTTTGTAATCTTTTCTTGTAAGCAGGTTCGTTAATTATTAAACTAAAAAGATCGCCTCATTTCTCACAACACTCAGCTTATCAACCTGAATATATTAAACTGTTACAATAATTTGTTCAGATGTCGTGTTCGTATTTATTATATCAAAATAACGTTTATAAATTAGCTTTAATAGTTACGGGAGCATTAACATAAAGCCAGCACCCTAATTGCGACGCAACATAAATAATATCGGTACAACTACTCCACCTAATTAGTCGACGATGAAACGAACGCGCCTTTTTCTTCAGATTTTCCGACCGCCTTAGTGTTTCCCATTAAAAAAAGTCTACCAATCCATCCTACTCTCTCCGCTTGCACCTTGCACCGCGCTATTATTTCCTTTTCACTCTTTTGTTTGTGCGATGTGGATGTCTCGCTCCGTGCTCCGCCCATTTATAAAATCGACTGGCCGCCGCCGCCGCCGCGCCGCGCCGCGCCGTCCGTTCACCTGTCCCTTTCCCGTGCGACTGATTTATGTGAGAGTGAGCGGGTTTGATCGATGCTTTGTTTTCCCGCTTCAACTGTCACAAGGCGTTCGTTTTTCGAAAAAAGGCGCGCACTGACCCTCGGATTAGGTTATACGTTATTACCCGGTGTAAATTCTGATAATGCGCACAGATTGCGAGCGCGAATTCCTAAGGCTCGAGTGTCGCCTTGTGGGAAACGCGATGGCGTCTTTTTTGTTTTGCGCGGTAGGTACCGCCGTTTTGTAAAACTATATTTACGATAATGTTATCTCACGCGGCGGTGTTACGTTACCTACCTACGCCGCGGGGACGCGTGATTAATGATTGAGTCAGTCGACGCGGAACCTCTCCGCTCGCTCGAGACCAACAGAAAAAATCAATTCTAAGAAACTGTAATGCTTATTGTTCGATTGCGCGTCCGACATAATGAAGCTGTATACGATCGAACAAATAATCGTCGCTAGTGTTAGATATATAAATCGATTGTTGCATGTTTCCAAAAAGTCCCGAATTAAGATTTCAAGGCGGGCGCGCTTGGCGTGCAAAAAGCGCGCGCCGCTTGACAAGTTGAGAAATGTCATGGCGGCGGTTTTTTGAGATTATTTTTGGCGGGAATGCCATTCTAATCAAAATAGTTTACGCGTCCGCCGTACCGCAGATTAGATTCGTTTGTTTGCCCGATCGTGGGAACGATCCGAGTTTTTTCAATGATGGTTCTCCAAATCGTTTTGGAGTCCTTCATTCCGGATTGAAGTAAAAAGATTTAACTTGTCCGAACATTTGGGTTCTAAATGGTGGCAGGTAAAAACAAATGGCACCTTCATTACGATTCATACATTCATTGTCTGAAACAGAGGAAAAAATAATCGTTACACGTTTCAAGCTTCCACGTTCCGCGAAACTCCGATATCATGTGTCGAGAGCCCGACAAACTGTTATAAATCAGAATGCGAACAAATAAAAACGGCGCGCGGAGGTGAAAACGTTATTATCTTTATAATTGCACGTCAAGGCGGGAAAACTGGGGGGCATTTGGCGCGCTTTCCTTGTCTCTGGCCGTTTTTTTTTAACGCGCCGAGGCTATGATATATCGGCCCATGAATACGGGATGTATCGCGACACCTGCTCGCTTCCTTATGAATTCGAAATTGCGACTTTCTTGATGTCATTATATCCTGGTACCTACTTCGAGTTTGTTTGTTTTGTATATTTTATGTATGGTGATATATTGAGTTATGTTTTCGCCTTAAAGTTCCTAAGCTTATAAAAAGCAGCTTGCTTTTGAAGATGTTTGTTTTGTCTCATGTAGAGTCTTGGAAGAAAGTCTGATTTGTTGGATAGTTTTGTATCAGTGCTGAACAACGACTGCTATTTCAAATCTACCTAACTGTTAATGTATATTTTCGCCCAGAGTTATTGATCTAAACACATTCTTAAGTCCACTTAACATCAAATGACCCAATTCATGTCACGTCGATCGAACAAGAAGATTTAATACTTACTTACTACTAAAGCTCTCAAAAGCGGACATTATCAAATTATCACAAAAAGAAATGAATCGCCGCATAACAATGAAGTTAAAAGAACATAAACCAACAGTGTAAGCGATAAGAGATGGACCGCGCTCCGCCCCGCTTGTAACGAACCGCACTATCGATGTCTCAGTCAAAAACTGTCAAAAACCTGACAGGCGCCGCGTCAGGCTAACGAGGCGAGCGCGCGCCGCGTCAGCGTGACTCGCACCTTCGCGACCGCGACACCTAGCGCCATCTCTTATCCAGTAGACGAACTAACGGCACGTTGACGGAACAAAAAAATGTTATAATCTCGTCTGGACAGAAATACATAAAGATGCAAATGAGCCGCGCCCCCGGGCGGCGAGCGGGCGAACCAATTTATTGGTGCGCGCGCACCTCATTATTGCTAACAAGCATTGGAACCCATTCTTTACCCCATAAATATTATATTTTACACCTGCACTAAAAGGGGCAGCGGTCCGGGATGGCTGTCATTGCGAATGTTCCGAACACCTTTCGGCGCGCGTCAGGTTCCTGGGTTCGGTTAATAGATGTCACTTATCGATTTCTATATGGTTTATACCGATTACGGCAGAGTCATTAAGTAGGTTTCTCTATAAACTGAGTGCTAATGAATAATAAAATGCGTGTGTGGCCTTTACCATTCCTTTCCGTGTTCACAATAGAGTATTTAGCAATTTCTCTTGTATAATTTCTCTTATCTGACCTTTAGAGTCACAATGCGAGTAGATATCGCATTCTTATAGTCTTTAATTATCTATATTAAGAGTGCATTCGTATGTCGCAGTTTTTACTTTTTACCTTAAAATATTGTCGTAGTATCTGTAATGATAGTAGTGACACACACGCGAGTTTCTTCGGACAAAGATACCACCAAGAATTTGATCGCCTTTCGTCGCAGTTCGCAGTCGTCATTCCATCTTGATTATATGGATTGACAGCTCACCTCGTGTTTACTTCACTTTAAGCCTTCACTTCAATATGTTTACAGAATCGACCGGCAGAACGTTTCTAAACAGTGCAGGTGAATGAATATTTTATTTCATTTATTTCAGCAACAATTTTTACATTGTATCGAAATTTTACACTGAATTATAAAAATAAAAATTAAAGAATAACAATATAAAACACTATTTAAGATTATTGTAAGAGTACTATACTATTTAAGAGAATATAATTTATGTCTTACATAAATTATATTCTACTAAAGTAGTGATTACCACGGAACCACCGGTTGTAAAAGGTTTTCAACCTCTGTTATTTGCAATATCTAAGTGCGAACTCTAAAATCATTGAAATAATTTATGTACTCTGAAATGTTACATGCCAGAGATGGAAAGTAGACTCGCGGAGACCAGATACTTAGAGTAACATTTCAAAATTGATAATGGGCAAGCTGCTTAAAACCAAGATTGATAACAACGATCATGACTAACTTGAACGATGTTTATATACAGTACCTACCTAGATTCTCTGTAAAAAAGTTTTCCAACATTTCTGGATCGAAAGAAGGAGAGCAGTCAAATAAACAGCAATATTCGTTTAACCAAGTCGTTTTCACCAAGTAATTGTACCAGGGTTTCAAAGTACCAGGAGTAAGCGAGTACTAGGGCGGCAGCAACGCGAGGAGTTGACCGCATCGCGTGCCTAGCGGCGGGTGCAATTTGTGAATAATTCGAAACGCAAGCGCAATTATATGACATTCAGAAGTTTCTTGATATGCAAGTAGGGTTAGCATTAGCAAGTCTGGTGGGTGGGTATGTGCTAAAGTAATTTTTAATCGTAATTAGTTGTTGGATTACTGGTTTTTATAAGGAATAGAGTTAATTGATATTGGTTTTGTTATTTTGTATCAGCTGCAGCCTTACTTAAAGGTTATGTGTAGATAGCGTAAAATTAGAAACTTTAAAAAATGTTGAGACCGGATAGCAATTAATCTTATACCAAAACATATCTCCAAAACTCAATTATTTAGCCCACCACCACAACCATCCTGTTGACTGTTAAAATTACGACTAAAAACCACAAGGAGAGTGCACGAAACCGCACCGAGCAAAAGTTGCCAGTTGAAAAAAAACGAACTGAGTCACCGGAACGTGGCAATTACAACACATTGTCAGAAAATCACGGGTGACCACAAGTTGTGCGTTTAAAAACTGATACAACTTGACATTTGGCATCAAATCGGCCAGTAATAGTCGTTGTGGTCGGTACAAACGTGGCGAGGCCCAATTTGCGGCGTTAGGCACTTGAAAACGCAGTGACATTAGCAGACCTGGCCCCGTTGTGGCCCAAATTATTTCACATGTAGGTATGACTGCTGTACCTTGACTCTGTGATTATTTTGAATGTTTTGAGGTATGTTTGTTTACCCAAACGTCCTTTTAGAGATACACTGTTTCCTACAAAATTCAGGGATAGTTTATACCAGGGAATATTCCTCTGAACTAACTGTAGGATTCGATCAATGTTGCCATTATCATGGCATGCGGAATAGTGATTGCAGTGAGTCATAATTTTGTAGCAAAATAGGATGGTATTACGTCTTTGCCTAACCCCTAACTCGCCTCAAATGTCACCCACAGAAAATATCATAAATCTTAATTGTATCGTTCTTCAAAAAAAACAATAATTGCGCACGGTTTAACACGGTACCTCTGCACAATAGTCGGTTTCTTTGTATTTCACACAATAGGCGTTATTACCAATTGACGTAAAAGTATCAATTATGAATAATTATTCTGTTAGGACAAGTGGCTCGCGATTCATTCAATGTTCTTCGATTTATTTGTTCTGGAAACGTGGTCTGTCCAATAATAAGAAATGTTTTTTTGCTGTGTAAGTGGTGGGGAGTTGAATTTGTTGTAGATGTTTAAAGAAATAGTAAAGGAGCCAAATTATTTCTTCATGTAAATAGGATATTGTTAGGAACATTACAAAATGTTGAGAATTGATTTCTAATCGAATGAAAATTGAGAGCCCCACACATTGGAATAACATGAACATATCAAATCTGCTCCCCAAATTCTTATCATCCACCTTTGCAGGCAATTTATTTATTGGAACGATATTTTCTCCGTACGCACGACAGGGCTTTACGTTACAACAAAATGATATTTATATAAAAGTAATTTGTACTGTAACAATAACTCGTACGGGTCGTGGTCTCCTGAATATTTATAAACGCTCGTCCTATTATAGTGTCGACATTTTGAATAATTAAAGGGAACGCTATTACGTACGCCAGACGTGGCTACCCTTGCTTCATGAATAATTTCAATATCAATCGATGGCAGCACTAATAGCTTTTGAGATAAAATTAAGAGAAAATCAAAAAATCTCCCAGAACTCACGGAAAAGTGGTAGAAGATTTCTTTTTATGTTGGGGAACTTTTCTGTTTCAAACTTTTTGCGGTTTCAACGATTAAAGACAAATTAATTCGTCAACGGATATTTATGATGACATTTAAGTGCTAAACAGTTAGAACCTCATTAATTTATTGTAATCTTTGCCAATAAATTATTGAAATTGGTTACAATTATTGCAATTTCTGACACGGTTATTTCAATGCGAAACAAATAAAGCAAGTAGGTAAACAACAGTAATCTGTATGAAAAAGGTAAGTCTTTCCCCCCGCAAAAAGCAATATCAACAAAATATATCACGTACTAGGATCGCATAAGCAAGAAGCAGGTGTGTTACGCCACATGAGCCGGAATGTGCGGTAAATTTTCCGGATGCCTTCCCAATGATTTCCTCGGAGACCACCGGCCCAGATACGGCGGATTTCGATACGATAACGCTTCTCAATTTCTGTTCGCCTAGTACTCGAGATATTGTGACCACCCCGCGCCATTAAATATGTATACCTAAGGGTGGGTCGGTTATTTTTTCTATCTATGAGGTCCCGAGGGATCTCATCTCGGGATATCAATCGGCGATATTCGGTGTGCGGTATCTTGACAATCATCTTGAGGCTGGCCGGCTTGTTACAGTAACTACGTGGTATTGGTTTGTTATAATAAATAATAATAGAGGAAGTAAAATGATAGGAATAAGAGATTAAAAAGAATACAGCGGAAAAACAATTTTCTTCTGGTTCTTGGAAGATTATTGCAGCACATAAATTTATTGAAACCGAGTCTAAAGGGACACATAGACACTTTGTAATTAGCTAGTAGGTATTCTAATGAGAACAACTTCAATAAACAGGCGATTAATTGATATTAGAATCAGATACACACATCAAGGCAAACAAGTCATCTTGATTCAAGTCGCGTATCTACTTTATAGTCACTCCTATACGTAGATATGTCATTACTGCTCTACTACTGGTCTCACCTCTAACTTCATAATGTGACTTATAGTGGGTCCATACGATGCAATCTTCAATCTTTTGTTAGCAACTCGGACTAAAAATTGTATCACACCAACATTTGTCTGCAGACTTTGTTCCACAGACAAAATTCTATGGAAGTTTATGGAATTCTGCATCGTGTGGACGGTCCATTATGCATCTGCACATAATATGCCTGTAGGTGCCTTAGGTAGAATGCCTTCTTAGAGCAGAGTTTTCAATAGTCAGATGACTGGAATAAAAATGGCGGATCGACAGCTTGGCATAGACCATATTTTTTTTTTTACAAATTTGAAGACTGGTGCCTAAACTAAGCTCGGGCCTGTGCCTATCTCAGGACGCCAGGTCTCCACCCTTTAGGATATACATAACATTTTTTCTTGTCTATTTATTTAGCAGACAGTGGTCGCGAATAATTTAACAATATCTTTAGATGTAATTTCTATAATATCTATATAGTGTTGGTATGGTTAGTATAGTGTGAGGTTGAAGGAAAGTGTATGATATTATGTCAAACAGCCATATTTATTTTTCAGAAATTATCTGACTTACAAAATCAGCCCTTACAGTCACTCTTTAATTTACCTGTAACTGGAGATAGGCAAGTCTAAAAATGATACCACAATGTTCTAAGAAAAGCATGGACAATTATTGTATGGGTATTTTCAATTAGAAGATGACTTGTAAATAATAAATAAAAATAAATATAAATCGCCAAATGTGTTGCTAAGCGCAAAACTCGAGAACGATTTGAATGATTTAAATTATTATTTTTTTGTTGTGTTTGTAATTGTCAGGGCGAGGTTAGTACGAAAAAAAAACTCACTCACGCAAAAACCGCTGAATGGAGCTGATTGAAATTTGGCACAGCGATAGGTTACCTATAGTCTGGAATAGCACTTTTATCCCGGGAGGATATTCTCTTGCGATAGTTTCAGACAATTACGCAGGCGAAACCGCTGGCTAAATCTAGAGATAGTAGGAAAGCAACACAATCCGCAAGAAGAGGTGAGCTTAACGCTATTAAACATCGAATTCGAATGCATTTTACTCTAACGGCGATAATCGCGTAATCGGTGTTTTCGCGTAATTCCTGTAATCTGCGTAATTCGTGTAATCGGTGCGATTCGAGACCATTCGGGCTGAATCCGGCCGACTCGTGGCGTTCCCTAGCTGTGACGTGGTAATGACCATGTTAACGCCGATCTAAGGCTTGGGAATTAAAAAAACTTGCAAAGATGAAAGTACGGAAATAAGGGGTTATATATAGGCTGTATTCTCTTTCTGTAATATTTTATTAACCTTATTTATCATACGCCAAGCTTAATGTCCTTCCTCCTTTGCAGGGCGAATAAAAATCTAATTCATTCCACTTCGGACAAGCTAAAGCAAATAGTTCATAGGGACACTGGATACTGGATACCACATACAGTCCCTGTCACCCGACTCCTTACATGGCGAGCCCCGGTCCGCTTGCAAATTGCGACAACACATTGTTCCAAACTGGTATCCGGTACCGATACCGGGATACCGTGAAAGGGCAAGATTACGATCTGTACACCACTAGTTGTATATAGATCGAATGTGAATTAGAACTTCGCTACATGAATTTTTTTTTTGTAATTTAAAAATGGAATAGAAATTAGTTTAAAAAAAAAAAAAAGTTTATGTAATTTTCTTACAATAACTTGTTGTGCATTAAATCTATTTATTTCATGGCGTTAATAGACCATAACACATATTTTAAAAATACTAGTCCCACTAGACTATATCAAAAGCATTCCACTGGAAGATTTATAAACAAAATGATATAATTCGACTTTAAAAACAAAATAAAAATATTTAAAAATAAACTATCACATATCAAAAGGAATAAAAGCCCAATATATCACGAACTACGGTAGTTAATAAATATTTTCACAACTTGATTCCTGTCAAAGGAGAACGTCAACTTTGAAACGAAAAAATAGTGAAAAAAAGTCGTAATAAATCAGTTGGTTTGTGAAAACAATGATTCTTTTGTAATAGTATAGGCTATTAAATTTAGGGATATAAAAGTGTCAAGTTTTAAAGCATACGTCTGTGTTTGTGACGCGTGCGACGCGGGCGCCGGTTTTGGTCATAATTTTAGAATGATTTACAACATTTATGTCACGGTTTAGACATTTATTTGCGAGTTTTTTTACCGTTGGTATCTAAATACAATAGTTTTTGTGTTTTCGATTTGTTAAGTAGTTGGTTTTTCGTTTAAATGGCTCTCTGAGTGATGTTTCCGGAGCTAAGTTAGAAAATGATTTATTGTAGGTGGAGGCGATTGAAAAGGTTTGACTTTTTTTGTCGCGTACCTTCTTAGGTAGTTTAATCGATAGCTTTAGACATGATGATTATTCTTAAGAAAATCTTTATCCATATTTTTTTAAATTTGAGTCTGGCTGAAGTCTGGACGCGTTTAATTAATCCAAATATGACATCAACCAGTCATATTAATTGATAACCCTGCCTAATACACGGGTATGCACTTAGTAATTACCTAGTCCCGTTAAAAGACATATGGTTCTACCGGCAACGGTGCGCAACGGTACCTCTTGTAACTTATGCCCGCCTGGTGTCTTAATAGCTAATATCGCCGCCTAATGACCGTGCTCGTCTTGCTCCTAATGTGCCACATGGGAGTTCAAACTAGTGAACATCCTCGCGACCCTGCGCTCCTGGTATGTGTGTGATGATTTCTTTGATTGTATACTTGTTTCATGGGGTGTTGTTTTAAGAGCCCACGGTTGTTTTAACGTCCCTTTTAGTACCAGTTTAACGAATTGTCTTTATGTACTGCCATTTGGACTTAACTGGTTTTCACACACCAACTAAATCAGATACTGACCTTACTCACTTCAAGGGAAAACAACTCAAGATAATCCCAAGACCCCAATGGTTTACAGCTGCCACAAATCCAACAAGTACCATAAAGAAAGAGTACACATAATGTTTACGGTTATTAACCGTATAAAGAGTACCCATAAACCAACATCTAAAGGGACACCATAACATCTCGTCAAGGGATGTGACAGTCCTCAATTCCTTTTATGATGTATTAGTGAGATGTCAGAGAAGACTTTTACGATGTCGTAAAACGACCTATGTTCACTTGTTGAGTTTATGCCACGACAAGTTTACTCCTGCGGGCTTATACTGCCCTGGTACTTTGGCATAGAGTTGGGTTTTCTAAACTGACGTTTTCTTGTAAGTGTGAATTTGAATACAAATGTTAGATATCAGGTTTTGATGATTAAGGATTTGGCAGGTCGTTGGTACTTTGTTAATAAAATTTTGTTTTATTTGGGACTTTGATCGGAGTAATATCTGTAATACAAGTCTTTCTGGCGTAATGCCACAGTTTTATTGTAGGACTAAACTGATTCCTTTAGGCGGTATCCTTTATTTATGAAGTTTGTACAATTGGAACTGCCCGCCTTTTCAAATTCCAGTATAGAAAGAAGTTTGGAAAAGAAGTGCGAACACATCTACTTCATTTGATTTATTTGATTACTCGAAACATTTTCTTTACCACGGACTCAAGATAGAACCTCATTTCTTAATCTAATCTCAAGAAACTAATCACAGCCCACAGCCCAAAGAAAAAGACATTCAGTCTCATTTTCCTCCGATTTAAACATCTCCTACGAACTCATGATTAACCTAGTACTCCACAATTTCTAAAGCCACAATCTTGATCGTATCTGGTTGAAAACAGTACTCCTCTGGCATCCTGTGACAATGCTGGGACAGGGGATGCTAGAGGGGTCTGCTGCGGGGTAGTGAGGGGTAAAGGGGGATGATTAATTGTCTCGCGGGGAGGGTACGCCGATAGAGACTCTTTGCTAGCAAGCACTGATGGTATTTTTGTCATTAGCAGTTTCCATTTGTGTTTAAATCGAGATTTATTTCTATTTGAATTTTAGAAGATATCGCGGATTTAGAATTGTTGTTTAATGTCTTTGGGATTGAGAGTACAGTCTAGGAAAATAGTAGGTGAATATTTTGTGTAACAGTTTTCTTGGATACAAGTCCAATGCACGACCAAAATATTCGTTAATGTTCGGTTAGGCACCTTGAATTCTAAAGTTAAATTATATAAATTATCACCATACCATACAAAACGTATATTACAATACAACATTCAAAATTCAAATAACATACAAAATTGGGAGCTACGACGAACGACTCCGGAAACGCGCCGAGTGCGCCCGAGCGCGCCCGAAAGCTTCCGAAAATTGCCGAGAGGGCTACACAGGAAGATGTAATGATGTTTGTCAAATGGAAAATAAGATAGGGAAATGTAAGAGGAGCTGAATTTGGGACCTTTTCGCTGACGCGGCGCCCTACGGGACCGACTTCGGGATGCTTTATTACCGTAGCCATAAAAGCGATTTTAAATAAGACTTAGATTAGTTTTATTTTGGGTGCGAAGACGTTTTAAATGACATTGCAGACAATTTCGTTGATTCTTTTTATACGTTAAATGGTTTTCAAGTATCTTGAATTTAGAAGCACGTAGACACCATATATTGCAACATACTTTCATAGGCATCAGGCATCAGGCATCAGGCAGGTCATAGCCATCTTCATATCATACTCTATAGTTCAGTCAGACCGTATCCAACAAATTCATGCAAAGAATCCAATATCCATTCCATAGACAAAGAACAAAACGTTTTTATATTCCAAAAGCCTCGGCTTTATTCTCAAAAATGATATACATTCCCGTTTAAAATAGTGATTAAAGTGTCCATTTGTGTAGAATTAATTAAACAGTCTAATAAAGGTTGCCCTTTTGCTGGAATGCTGACATTTAATTAAAACGAGCCAGCGCTTCACTTTAACACAAACTAAACGGACCCATTACGTGTATGATAATAATGTGTATTATGTATTTAAATTATTTGTGCATTTAATGCGTTAAAAAGAAATTAAGTATTGTTTTTTTTTCCTGTATGACTAACAGATTTTGTAAAACTTAAAAAAGGGACACTGAATACAAAAATAGTTGGCTTTAGACAGTGCAAAGGATTGAGTTTCGTCACATTTTTGTCTTAAATTCAGACTTTACCTGACAACTCATCCTTCACCTAACGATTCTCGCGTTCCTCCCTCGTATTCAAAACTAATCGTTCCAAAAACAAAAAGTAACTGGAAAACTCATTGGCCGTTTTGAATTTGGAATTGGAACGCTCGAAAATACGAACGTTAGCAGAAAACGGTAAATTCTTCAAGCGAAGAAAAAAATACGTTCGAAATTCAAACATTCGGGGATTCTAGCTGAATGGGTGCGTTCATAAATCTCTTCGTCTCAGCAAGTGATGTTCGAAATACGAAACAGCGCTATCTGGCACGTTGGGCAAAGCGTGTGGTGCACAGATAAAATAAATGGAGGAGCTGTGAAAAATGATGACGCGTCCGCGCGGAAAGACGCTCCGAAAGGGGTCGCATACACTGGGTCAGGGTTTGCCGGCTTTATGACGTTTGTTGATGATTTTTGTGTTTTTGGGCAGTTATTTCAGATTTATGGATACTAAGATATCGTAGAAGTAGGACACTGTAAAGGGATAGAGAAGCATGGGACCGGTCGGAGTGTCGATGCTTGGGGGAGTCGTACGTTCAGCGTCTTTTGGCAGAAATTATGTTAATGATGAGAAAGGGACTTGCTCAATTAGCATTTCCACTTAATACCTAAATAAGGACAGAAAAGTGTTGGATTTTCACTGAAATGTGACAAAAAAAAACAATATTTTCATCATCCAGTTGAAGTCAGAGTTTTTTAACGATTTATAAACTTGTTTCAAAACCACAGACTAAAAGTAACCAGTACAAAAATCATGGAGACATCAGTCTTACGACTGTTTACAGCTACTGCAGGCGGCGCCAGCCGTAAACACTAGCCTATATTTTATTGAGGTCATGTCACTGCAATTCTTTGATGTTTTTTTTTTATAGTTTTCACACACACCGTTTTATTATTAACTAGATTTATGTAGAAGTAGTATAAAATGACGGGCAAGTACATTTTTCTGCGTACAAATGTTATTTTTAGTGTAATAAGTAAACAATTTATCTTAATATAAGGTGTTGTTTAAACAGAAATTGTAATTAAAATCTTTATTACTTTTTGAGGTGATAATGTGGTAGATTTAATCGTTTTTACACCAAGATATTTGGGTGTTTTGTTTATTGCAGTTTTTATTGATATGTTCGTAAGTATTGCTATTACAGTTCAGCGCGAATCACTATTTAGGTTATTCTGTAAACTACTCGTGAAATATTTTTACACAAATACAGCAATTCTAGAACGATACTATTTTGAATTTTACTGTTTTTATAATTTTTTTGACTATATTTGTGTATTTTCTGTAATTATGTATTTGAATTGATTAAATTTTGACAATAATTTATTTATTTCCTAATTTATAATTTCCAATTAAGTATTTTAAACTATTTTGTACCCCGAATATGGCAAAATATATTGAACAAACAACATTTAACTCATTTCCATCCATATGTGCATATCTATGTATCATGTCACTCATGTTCATACAAATAAATGCATCTTTATGTTTAGAAGTGAGCTTGAAATCAGTTTTCATCAGGCTCATAATTATTAACAAAAATCGAAAATAAAATGGCTATGCTTTTAAATCCATTAAAACAGGTTTAGCATTACTTAGACACGAGACATAACTAATGTACAAAAAAAAAAACAGAAGTACCAAAACAATATCATGCTTGTCGCAAGTAATAAATCTCCCCTTTTCAATCAAGAATCAGTTATTAAACAATCATTGCCACACCGCAAATTTTTACTCTACGAACGTCGATACCCGAAGAGCAGACGTTTATAAATAAATTCCCGCCAAAAAACAGCAAAAGGCACTCAAATTAAAACAAAGAGGAAGGAGAATTTTAATTAACATTACGCACAAAGAAGTGCTTTGCCATTATTTATTTACACAAAAGCATTTTTTTAATTATTATAATTAATATTTACAAGGCGAAAAAATTGCGAGTCCCGGCTCGTAACGTGCCCTAAGATCTCTGTATAGACCCCGTACCCAGATGTTACGGGGTTTTTGAACGTTTCGACTGAGTTTTTAGACGGATTTTTTTTTTGTTTTTTTGTGAACCGATTCAGATTCGATTTTTAAATCTTTATTATTTAAAAATTTTAAATTCGATTTTTAAATCTCTCTTTTGTTTTTGTGTTTAAAGGATATGTTTTAGAAATATGTAGTTCTGAGAGCACGAATGTTTTTGACGTAAAGTACCTAACGTAAAATTTTACTATAATAATATTATAATACTCGTTTCGCACATAATTCATTCATAATTGAATTGGATAATATATTCATATTTTTGTATGATACAAATTGTGTACCTATGTCGCTTAAAATTATATCAAAATACGATGGGGTTGTTGTTTTTAATATTCAAAATTGCTTGCTTTAACGATACTGTAACGTAGGCGCTCTGATGTCTGCATGAATGCTGGATAAACACCTCTTCCTAACTTTCCATGACTTCCAGCTTTTTCAATCCAGCACTGGTGTGGTGGCCCAACGATGGGATTTTAAAAATGTGTGTTTTTGGGTTGTAGATTATTTTATTTTAAACCTAAGTGGGTAAAAAAAGAGGATCAGTTCCCAATTTGATTGTATTTTTTATGTTTGTTATCTCAGATCGCCGTCATTTTAAAACCGATTTGGAAAGATTTTGTTTTATATGAAATGATATACTTTCATATTGGTCCCATTTGTGACACATAATTTCCGTTCTCAAAAAAAAACATCAAAATAAAAAATACACCATTATTTCAACCTGAAAACCAAACCATACATCTATTCCAAAAATAAAACTTCAGAGAAAAATACCTACCCACAATCTCAGGTACAAAAGACATCGCTCCACAGTTAACCCTCGCGCGCAGTACGGGGCCCACCGTACCGTAACCCTCAGATCACCGGGACTTTATCTCCCCGACGCCATAAAATAAAGGTTTACTAGACCATAAAGAAAATTAAAATGAATTATTTTGACGAGTACGTTTCTCTAGATGAACCACAACCCTACTTGGCTGGGGCGAAACTGTTATTGCAGTGTAATTGTTTTCCTTGTAATTTGAAGCTGTTTTTCGGTTTAATTATAGGCCGTTTTTGTGGTTAGTTGGTGTTGTGGTTTTAATATGATTTATTGTCATATTAGTAAGTGATATTTGAGAGTAAAACTATTACAGGAATAAGTTTTCGAAGGACGCAAGTTGTCTATTTCACAGAAGAAAAACTCTGTTCAAAGACTTTGTGGTTGTTTTGCGCTCGTTCCCTTAGTCTTCCATTATTCCTTCCACGTTCATCAAAACTGCATTCAGCAAGAAACCTATTGCTACAACTCGCTTTCTGTACCCCCATACAAGAAGGATCACTATACACAAGCGGAAAAACGCATAACAATACTCAAAAATAACACCTACAACCCCTTCACGGATGGTACGCCACCAGATAAACAGTACCCCGTTTCTTTCATTCACAAAACACGAGAATAACCTTAAAATGACAATCGTAAAAGACATAAGAATCAACTAGGCCCCCTCGTAAGGCCTGGGCCACACTGACGCGGTTGCCGCGATACGCATCGACAGTAAAAATTCAGGCTGCGATTACGGCTGGGAAATGGCTGTTTTATCACGGTACGACCTCTCGCGGCGCGTGTGGAAATATACGGGTTGGTTTTTTGGGCGGGAACAATGGAAAAAGTGTTGAATTTTTAATTTGGTTAAATTGTGTTATGTATGATGAGCTGTGCAAGAAAGTGAGATTTGTAATTGAAACATGTTTTCTTTCTTTCTTTCCTAGTAAAATTGTGTTGTTTGACTGTAGGAATCTCTGGATGCTGATGGATATTTTTCGGATAGCTTAAATTAATTCACTGTATTCGGAAAATGCACGATTTCTGTAGTAATGGGCACGGTAAAGCGAAGCCGCGGGAGATAACTAAAATAAACTGTCGATTTCAAATGCATGTCTGTAGGTATTTGATTGATATATCGTCATTTCTTAAGCTGTCACGTATAAAGCTTCGTGACACACTTGCAAGAGATTGTAACAAGACTCGCCACAGATTTCTATATTATAAATTCTTGACAAATGCATACTTCATTAATAAGTTAATCAGCGAATCATGTTATGAGCCCAAGGTTTGCCTAACACCGTGACTTAGCCTAAGTTAGCGATTAAATTACAATTTAATTTGCATAATCCGACTTATAAATAAGTATTAGAAATATTTGTTGGTGATTTTCGTTCCAAAACCAGTCATAATTTTAATTATATGCATAACTATGAGTTTTGCAAGTTAACGGGAATTTGATATTAGGTACAGTCAGCAAAGCCATTTGGTATATACAGGCAAAAATATTAATTTTTCTACTACACTGCCAGCATACCAAATAGCTTTGTTGACTGTACATGTACGTATTGTAGTGCAACCCCACCTCCTTTTTTGCAGTAATTTATTTTACTCCCCTGATTTTTTGTACAGTTTTTTCTATAGAGCCATAAATGCGTCGACACCGTTCAAAATATCCGCCCGTATGTTCCACCATAGGGAAACATCCCGATCTGTCGGTACACATAAGTGCACTAAACGGCACAGAACACCATACCTAGTGCGTCTTCACGCTATGTAGATCTGTGGGGGAAGCAGACGTCTGATTGTAAAGAGATTGGTACGCAATGGCGCTTGTATCCCTGTTCAAACCATTTTGAATTGTAAAGAGAGATTTTAGGAGGCAATTTGAGAAAGTTATGGTCGGTTTTTGGTTGTTTTCTGTTGTCTTGCAGATTTCACTTGTTAATAAGTTATGTAATTTACCTAGCTACAGTTACTACTTACTTGTACTTTAAATTACCTGTACATAATATATTGTAAATAGTCACATGAATAAACAAAGCTTCCTTTTAAAATCGATGGAAGTATTATGTAATATACAATATTGGATCACCTCTAGAAACATGCTTTTTATTTATTAGCAATCCTTGAGATAGGCCCTTGTAAGTTATTTTATTGTAGGGACTTCACTTCTCCAGTTACCAGGACATAATAAGTTTACAACCGGTTAAAGTACTCCGACACCAAAGTTCCTCATTAAAAAAAATAATCCCAAAGAATCCCGCTCATTTTTAAGAAAACAACACAAAACTGTGGCGCTAAAGAAAAATCCAGGGGTATTAAACCTAAGTGTCGTTCACAAGCTGTTTTATGCGGCCTTTCAGGGGTCGTAAACCGTTGGCGCGGTCCGTCAGTGATTCCTGATGGACAATTTGAGAGTTTGTACCACTTCGAAGGGCCATAAGACGAGTCAAAACCCTGGGGAGCGTTATCAAGGTCGCCTTGTAGCACCGTGGATTTGTTTTACAGTTTTGAGTCGGGAAAGACCTCATAAAGGGGAAGAAACGACGGTGAATTTGTAAGGATGGTTGATAAGGCATCTTTGTTAAATATCTTTACGGGCTGTCTTTAGAGGATTACGGGAAGAATGGGTCGTCTGCCTCTTTATTGCATGTAGCGCTATTTCAACTTTATTTGCGCGTGTTTTTGTGGGTTATCGGAAAACAGGATCGGTTTTAATTGATATTTGAGACGGAAAATGTCAAATTAATTTTCATTGTGCGTAGAACGTTATAATTAGGTTGTTGGTTAATTATTTATTGCTTCATAGGTACTACGACACGCAGAATTAACGAAAACGACCATTACTTTGACCTCCTAATTTGGTAAGAACCTTAATGTTTCTGAAAAGTACAAAAGTAACAGTTAAGTACCTATATTATTTTCTTTAATCAAGGGCTTTTTTACCTTGTATTGACATACAACGTGGCAATATTGCCAGTCTTTCGGGCAACCCTTCCGCAATGGGCAATTCTTTCAAGCCATATTTTAGGGTTTACTTAGTTAGGAGATTTTGTTTTAAGTGTTTATAATTTACCTAGTTATATACCTATAGTAAAACAGGAATTGATTGAAGCTGAAAATGAAATAGATGTTTTGAATAAATCTAATATTTTCTTATATATTTATTTTCCTTTAATTTTCCATGAAAAACTCGAAAGATATTTCCAAAAGTACTAGGCTCGCAGAACCTTGGTAGAGGTACCGTAGCGCTGGTATTTTCATTTCGCGTCACAGGTGAGAGTAACGCGTAATTGCCGGGATAACGCCGGGGTTATTGCGTGCCGCTCTGACGGGGAATGCTAGTGTTGCGACCCGCCGGGATCCGCCGGGATCGCCGGGGATACGCACGGGATGAAAGGAATAGTTTCGGGATAGTTGATTGAAGTGTAAACGACGATTCGGAGGAGGTAATGGTGTAATTGGCATAATGGATGGCGTTTGTAGCTTCTTTTGTGTTTCTTCATGTGCGTATAGAAGAAGTGTGTAGACTTTTTAAAACTACAGCTGATATTCCTTCTTTTTATAACCAGTATCCCTGCTTTCGATATTGATATTATCAATAAAACTCTTAATTTTTTTTGTAAAAAGTAATTTATTTTCTTTCCCGGAAAACCCGGGATGGTCAGAACATCACTAGAAAGGGTCGAGGGCCCGTCCACTTAGTGTTTTCGGGACCTGTTGTTCCCCGTAAACACAAACATACTTATGAAGGTATCGCCACTGAACCTAATTTGACAATCCTAGAACACATTTGACACGCGCTGTTATTGTTGCAAATAAATAGTAGTTCTTTTGTTTTCTTTATTCTAGTTTTAGAGCTACTTCTTGTTCTGCTATCCTAGTACTTGGGCATGAGACTTTGAGCTTTAAAAAGGTACGTTTCACAGTCTATGGTTAGCATAGAGTGTCAGAGATGACGCTAGACAAAGCTAATAAACTCAATGTAGGTACATGGAACAGATCTGATAAAGATCGGAGCTAGACGGAGGCGTCATGGAACCAAGAGTGATATAAAAACTACTCACGCGGATCAAACGACGGTTAACAACACTCTTGCGTGGAAAATAAAAAAATACACAATTCTAGTAAGATGATGTCAACCTATTGCATTCAGACCTCATAGAACAGAACCACAGTAACTCAACGCAGCTGAGAAAGAAACGCAACGTCCATTTACAGACAAAAGGCCGAAACAGTTACAGAAGCGACATCCCAGTAGCTGCCTCTAAAATGACTCCCAAGCAAGACAAAGCAGTGGGCAATAAAATTGTCGTATAACCTGCACGGGACGTAACCCACGATCCTCGGAATGAGTAGTTAACACACTTCATTGTTACGATATGAGCTATGAAGCACCTTGCTGTGGGGTTCGGTCACTTTGTCAGCGGGGAACGAGCTAACTTGTATTAGGGCCTAACCATATTATTTTACAGAGTAGTCGTATTTATTAAGGCCCGAAGCAACATTGTGTGTGTTGGGAACCTACCTTACTTATAAAGGTACAGTCCTTTTTTTTAAGGATGGGAAATCATCAAATGACTTCTTCCGCTCTGGGTGGAGCGGAAGGGCGTGTCAGACTCTTATTGACTAAAACCCATCCGTGTTCCTTCTAAAGCCTTTTGCGTTCCAGGGCCGCGGTGACTCTTTCGAACAAATTCCGCAACCCTGGCAGGAAAGGAACAGTCCTAGTTTGTAAAAACACCACTGTGAAAACTTAGGTGAATCTAGCTTCCATCATAAGCTAGGATTTGTCAGCTCACTTTAAGTTCACTTCTCATAATTTTCCACGTTGAATTTACAGTGTAGCATCACGTTTAAGTTCAGAGTAAATTAAGGTGATAGTAGCACACTGTACAACGCACTTTTTGTTTAATATTATTGCATAGTTTTAACCGAAAGTCGCCCACAGCTGGACATACGCCTTTCCCCAAGTGTCACCATCGACTGGCCCTGCGTTTCTCGGATCCAGCGGATCTAACCTAACTCTTTAACCGGACTTTTCTCCTATACCCTTGAAGCTATAGAAACGATTATTTAAGACTATTTCGGTCGCTATCTTCATCAAAATTGAACTTAAATCTACTTCTCAGTTTCCTATCGTCATATGTGAAGACTCACAGCTTTTCTATAAGTCCATCGTTCAGTGCAAATCGCTCCGCTTGACACTCCGCTTCCTCGCTGTCAGTGCCACCCCAAACGGTGGCAAATTGTTATTTTCTACGAGGAGTGGAGGATGCGAGATCCCTCAATGCGTGAAGGCTGTTCAACATGTTGTCTTGAATTTTATGATCAACAGTTCAACTATGTTGGTGTTGCTTTATTTGTTCAGTGTATTTAGGGTGCTTTCTTAATAAGGTGGTATACTTTTACTGTGCGCAAAGGCAACCCAATTCCCTGCTGGAATCTGTGTTTTCTGATAGCGTTGTCGCTAAGCCTCGGGGTCTTTAAATCAAGAATGAATAGGTTACTTCTTAGCAAGCCTGCTCCATCGTCGACCACATCATCGCTTTCCATCAGGTGATATTGCGGTAAAAAGCGAGACTATTAATAATTATAAAAAGGTGAAGATTTAATCGTCCTAAGTTGTCGTACTGTGATTCGGGACATTGGTTAACGGCATTCTAATTTTGAACGCACCTGACAGTTTGTCAATTGTTTTTACAAATGACACAAAGTTACCAGTTGGAGTTACGGGCTTTTGCCCAGCATAGGGACAGTACAGGCTAAACAGCAAAAATTACCGTTAGCTTCCATACTTCGAACAAACCTTTGGCACAATACTGAAGTAGGCAGTGTATGGTTAAACCCGATATTACAATACCCCCATTAGTATGACACCAACACTCCTAATTCCAAAAACACATACATATAAATTCACTTTCGCATATAAAGCAGGTAGTAGACCTTAATTAGACTCACGCCAGACGCCGGAGGTACCTACACGCCGTGCTTAGTAATAATTATCGGGACAATCGACATAAGCGCCATCTATTGACTACTAATCAAATGTAATCCGGCCTGAGCCGGCTAATCTATAGTGTCGCAACGTCGCTGCACTGTCTCTTGGACTATAGGCTAGGGGTGGCACGGTATTGGTACTGATATTGTGGCTATAGTTGTCAAGGGTTTTGTTTTTAGTAGAATATTCTTGGTGTCTTTTGAAATGATTTGTCATCCTTGCCAAACGCAAAAATCGTCTGTATTTCCCAAAGGGTTTGGCAGCACATTTTTCATTCAGGGGAAGACCATCAAACGCGCATAATCAGGTTGCTGATGAGTCGAGCCGGGATTCGAGGACTCGGATATCGGGATTCAGGACCATTGTCACCAGCACTCCAAGGAATTATTTTTAATTTTAAGTGGTTTACTACTGGACCAGTGAAAATCTACGGGACATTTTTGCAGTACAAGAAAACCCGCCGATAAGCCTACTGCTAGGGCCTAATATAACCACCTTAATCCTATACCCTGTGGCGTCCTTGCCAGCCCTAACAGTAAGGGAGCCCGTCCATTGTCCCAACACAGTATCCAATTTCAAGTGGCGACTAGCCTTTTGTTGGCACGTCGCGTAGCTGGATGTATTGACGGGCACGGCTGCGGCTCCTCGCCTATATGGGAAGGGTTACTTGCGGGTCAGTCGAGGGTGACATGTTTAGGGAAAGATTGGAGGAGTGACTGTGTGAGTGCGTTGTTGCAGTTTGCTTGTTGGGGCAGTTTGGTTGCAGACTTATTGAAGATCGTGATTGTGGCAGAATTTGGCAGGTAGAAATGTAGCTTTTAATTGGGTTTATCGAGGAAGATCTGCTGAGGAGGAATGTACTCTGATGAGAATTCTCCTATATAAACTGACTATAATCTGATCTAGAAAACGCTGGCGTGATAAGTGAGGACTTGAAGACGTTTGCGGGAGATTGTCCGGATAAGAACGACGAAATAAGACGGTAGAAGGGTCTGCTAGAGACCATTGCCCAGCAGTGGGACAACGAAGGTTGAAAAAACTTGACTCTCAATCCCAAACCACTTACTTCACTCTATGCACCACATAAATATTAACCGAAAAACCCACAAAGAGAAACAAAACATTGTAAATTCATACCAATTTAGGTGACAGCACGGAAAAATAAAAATACATCTGTAATCCTGCAGCCACCAGGGACCCAGCCCGAGGCAGGAGGTTACACAACACGGAACAAATATTAAGATGTGATAACAAATTCAGTGTGCTAGTCTAACTGTGGCGTGGCTAAGGAATAATACATGAACTGAGCTGGAAGAACCAAAATGGACGAATTCCTTTATAAATGTATGCGGTATCATCACGTAGTTTTGCCTTGGAGGATAAGCAAAACTCGGAGCAATAAAGGCGTGTGACTTACAAAGAGAGATACAAGAATAATGTAGTGAGTTCAGTAACTCGAGTGCTTTTGCACGTGCAAATTTTTAAACTACAGAGCCGAAGTTGATGGCATTCGGAATAGACACGATGGTATATACTCGTACAACAAAATATGATTGAAGAATGGTTAAAGAAACTTACGGGTAAAAGGACCAACCTTATTTTTTTCTGCCATACATAAAAACAAACGAGCACATTAGACAGCGTCTAAATTACAGTAGTAATTAATATGGTGCCATCTTCTCACTATCCAAGAACATTACCAAGGCAACAGCCATGACGCGGAGCTTTAAGGATAAGAAAACCAGCTTTTATCACCTAATGAGCGAATTACGATAAACACCGGCGAAATTTATTCCAATAGTATATTGAAAGTAACGGGTCGCCCACCAGACGCACATAACATTGATGCAAATGTCCCATAATTACATTAGCTTAGCATTACAAGGTTGTATTCGAGCTCCATCAAATTGAAACGCGGGCGCACCGCTGAGCCGCTGGGAGTTCCCGAATTAATGCGAGCGCCCCTAATTGCGATTGTATGAAGATGCAAATTCGGCTAAGAACGGCTGAACGAGGAATTGTCACCGTCCGTTATTGTTGCGATCCTGGTACTTGTAATTGATAAGGCGTGCGAATATTTGAATTTTAAATTTCCTTACGTATCTCTCGGGAGACGGATGGGATTCCCTTTCTGTTTTCCATTTCATTATCGGATTTGCGCTTTTAAAACGTTTAGGTTTGTTGTTTTTAACAGAAATAAAATGGGGGGCCTTTTTAATGATTTCTGCAAACAGTTAATTCCAAAAGGTTCATTAAACTACTTCAGTTGCACCAGAATTGATGGAAAATGATCATGCAAATAGTTCATTTGGTACTAGGGTGACATAAATCGTAGAAGTGAACGGGCTAATGTAATATTTACACAGTATCGCTCACAAGAGGTCTGTGGGGCGACCACGAGTGATGGAAATGTGGGAAGCAGAGGAAATTGTAACGTGTCATCGTTTTCGAGTCCTATATTTTGCATGTCATTGGGAGACTGTGAAATGTGCAAATATTATGGATCACAAATCATTAAGGTGCTTTTATCACTTCCTGGTACAGGGTGATATTATCAATATCAAATATTCGGCTGTAAGAAGACGCGAGGAAGACAGATGATGGATACAGAATTACTACAGAATTACTACCAATAGTTCGCTCTGGCCTTAGACCGATACGGCTGGAAGGCCTTTGTTTTTTTTTCCCAGTAGTGGCATGTCATAGGCTGGCAGTTACCATCATCCAGCTGAAAAAAATCATCATTGGTGGTGATAGAAAAAGGACCTTTTCTCAACATTACACTTAAGTATCTCCTACAGAAATTATTCTTGTCCCTTCTACCCTGCCAAATTCATAACCCTTTCAGCCAAATTACTAACATAAATATCAGCTCAGTCTTTAACATCGCTTACTGCATGTCCCCCCTACACTGCCCATAAAGCCGGCTACACACCTGTTCACACAGTTCCCTTACGAACCCTTCCTAATGGGTTTACTGCCAAAAATGACTCTCGTTTACTCTGTGGCAGTGTTACACTTTTTTTTACTAACGTTTAGTTTAATTGGGGCTTTAACTTCATAAGCGTTTTACGAGTTTATTTACACTTAAAATTTAGGCTGTGGGTTGATGTTTATGATTTTGAGTAAATTGATTTAGCACCTTTTACTGTGAGTGCTTAATTTCTAAGCAAGATTCGCATCCGAATGTCAGTTGCAACAATCTGCCAAAAAAATATGGAAATTAAAAAAAATTGACAGACAGATGCAAATCGAACATTGCTTAAAAATCGCAGAATTGCCCCTGACGTATTTTATTGATTGATGAATATGGCGTAGAGGTTCCAAGATGGTCAAAGCACAGGAACGAAACCATTTTGGTTATCTACTAGGAGTGAATAACATAAACCACGAAATCCTCAAACGTGGTGTAGCAATAACCACTTTTATGACCACGTCAGTCTACCAAAATTCACATCACGTACCAGGATGTCATAACTCAATAGAAGGTAAAACTCATTATTTGACAGTGTAATAAACCCCGTAATTACATGGTTTAATTGTGTAGCGGTACCAGGAACGCATAACGGGATAGGCACAATGATAGACAAAGGCGCTTCAACGTTGAACTATGACCTCGTCAGTCAGCGTCCGTCTTCTTGTACCAGGAGGTTAGGCGTTAATTACAGGTTTTTGGATGAGGTACAATAATTATCTCGAAGGTGTGGAGGTGTATGCCAAAAAATATGACGTGTGTCTTTTGAAATTAGTCATTTTAATTGCGTAACTATTGCAACGAAAAAATAACGACTTGAGGTACGGTAAAAATACCTAAATGTATTTGTCTTTACTTCTACGGCATATAATAATAAACTGTTAAGTTGAAATAATAGAAGAGAAAATTATTTAAAAATCGATCTATTCGGACATCTCCGAAATAAAAAAAGAAAACACGGAAAAAAAATATAACAAATATTTCTTCGCCACATCCACATATTTCTACACCACAGCTATTGAGACAAGAATGCACCTCGCTCAACATAACGCGCCTACAGGCTGCGTCCGTCTCATTACAATAGATTTACGCTATGGCATTTGAATACTAATCAATATTAAAGGGTTATTGTTGGAATTTTAGCGGCGATCCGCGGTTATAGAGAAGGCGATTGGCGATTTCAACAGCGTTTTTATTAAGTCGTCTTTTCAAATTTTGATTGAATACAAATTTAGAGGCATATAAAGGTGTCGTCTGTGATATGTACTTGAAATGGCTGAAACCCCCTGTGTGTGTATGACTCGAAAATAATGACTAATAGAGAAGTATGGACGAAGAAGATATTTTGAGCCGACCCCAAAGTAAGCAGGGATATTGGCTTGAATGTAATAATTATTAGTCGCTATGCTTTCATGTTCTAAAGTATTATGGTTTAAAAAATGCACGCGTTTGCCCATTCTACAAAAAAAATACATCATGTTTAAAGTTTTAATCAGCAATTGGATGGACTACAATTAAAAAAAATGGCACTTTAAAAATGTGGGAAAAAAAATTCAAGGGAGTGAAAGTCACTTCTAAGCGTAGTTCGATAAAGTGAAAATCACCTTCAACCTGCCGCTTTGAAATCCGCTAACAGTATGACCAAAGCATTCGTCAAGTCTATCAAGGCGTATTAAATAGAAATCATACATTAACAATAAACCATGCCTCAATCACTGGAACTCGACAGTCATCGTCTCGTAGAAAGTAAATTAAATAATGGCTATGAGAATCGTCAAGAATTGAAGAATTTCACATTTGAAAAAAAAAACATACTAACTTCTACCAGCGGCTACGTCCACGTGATTTTTGGAAATTGTCCCAAGGGAACATACTCCCGGGATAGCCTATTTGCTATTCCGGACTATAATCTACCTCTGTGCCAAATTTCATCCAGATCCGTTCGGCAGTTCTGGCGTGATTGAGGAACAAACATACATCCATCCATCTATCCAAATGTTTCGAATTTATAATGGTAGTAAGATTTCTGCTTCAGCATCCAAGATTTTCCAATTTAAAACGTTCTACTGAATATTTTCGGAAAAAAAAAATTTGAACTAGATATTGAACTTCTTGCCGTGTTTTTTTTTATCAAACAGTGTAGGTGGTTTGATTAGGTTCTGAATATTTAAGGTCCCATTAAAATAGATGGACAAACTTTTAGAAATCGTTCAGACCACCAAAATAAGGACAATGATGAAAAAATAACAAGAAAAAAAATCTTCTAACGAAAATACACTAAAAAGTTGGTACCCAATGCATAAACATATCCATGTCTTTGATATCTCATAATTCTGATACTACTAATTTGCAGGCGCACGTGACCACGTCAAGTACTTACTCAAAATGGATGTGTTTATTCTAGTGTGCTAGCAATTTATTATTTTAAGTCAAAATAAAATCCCTTTAATCAGTGTTTTTTTTGGCTTGGTTATCTTTGGTTAGACGTACTGAACGCTGTGTTAAAAATTGACCATCTATTTGTGCCATGTGCCGAAGTGCCCATGCACCATTTTAATGAATGCCACCGACGCTGCAATTGACGTGGCCACCTGCTGGGTCCAAAAAATCTAAGGAGTCATCGACATGAAAAGAAGGAGATCCATTTTAATAGGACTTTATAAATAAATTAACCTTTAGAGCGCCATTGTCACATACACGTGACAAGCGAGCGCGTGCCCTGTACGCCAAACGTCACAAATATGTGACAAAAAGTACGGGGATTTTGTGGCTTGGCGTCGGGGGCACGCCGATGCGTTTATGCTCTGGCGTTCAAATGGTTAAATAGATTTTTCCTTCAATTTTGAATAGCTATCTCTTACCAGTGTTTTTCGAAAACAAAGGAAATATAATAAAATACTAGCTCTCAATGAAATCTTATAGCCGACGCATTTAGCAACCATTCACACAGACCTCTCCGCCCTCGCGATTTCTTTGAAAAAATCTTCAATTTTCCTTCAAATTCGATTTGTACGAAGTTCAATTTACAGTGGTGAAGTTTCTTGATTATTTTAAGCGCATACGATCTAAAATGTAGTATTTTACGACTCAAGATCTGGTCCTAGCATAAAATGGAATTAATAATGTACGCGGGGAAGCATAAATACGTATACTAGTCAATTCACGTGGTTTTGTTTGCATTTTTGATCGCAAAGATTGTGGACATTAAGGTTGTTGAATATTGGATTGGCCATAAAGATTGGAAGAGTTTAGATATTATGGGACAGTTGGAGAAATCTTATTTTTAAATAAAGTTGCGAGAAGGACTCTACGTCTTTTTATCATCAGAGAATTAAATACAATTCTATTGCAATAGCTAAACTGTAATATTTTGTTATATCCAAAATCAGAAGAACAAACATCTGCCACAAAACTTTTTAATTTCCAATTCTGTTACACCATTAAAATCTCAAACTACTTTAAGAAAAAGTTTTTTCTAATTGCGGAAAATACCGAAATAAAAATAACTATCCATCAATTAATCTACACGTACGGTCAGACAAAACAACAACAGAATCATGAGTAGTTCATGTGGGAGTGTGTCTGCCAACGCTACAGGTCTCCTTGGAGCACTAATAAAACGTTGGACGAATAGCCCATGTTTCCAATCTCCAACCGAAATGGTCTCGATTGTTCATTTTATGAGACAACAACCAACATTGGGATGTGCGAAGAAATCATTAGTGATTTGAAAGATTTATCTCAGGTTCTGAAGTCCTCAGATAAACTGTCTTTGGCTATTGATTTGATGAAGCTATCTTTAAATTGCATTGGTTCCTAGTTTTTTTTTAAATTTCGAACTAGAATTAACAATTTTTTTTTTTAAATAACACAGAAACAAGGAGTCAGACTAGTCGAGAGAAGTTTCTTACCAAAAAGGAGATATTCATTATTGAATTTTTTTACAAAAAAAAAAAATCCTTAAAATTTTGTTATAAACATAATCAGAATACAGACAGTATTACTTTATGTGATGTTTGAATTACGATGTTTTGGAAAATCTTTACTCCCTTACGTTCCTACGCGTATTCCTGTTTAAATGTCTAATGCTATGAAATTAAACCAGCTGTTCTAGCTATGTTAGGGTCTAAGACTTAGCAAGGCAAGCCCTTGAAGCTTCGCCAGAGATTCAACAACGAAATCGCCTGGAAACTGACCCCAATATAGCTGGGAAATGGCTGGAGGATGATGATCCGGCCATGATGCCATAGACAACTGCTGAACTGTGTTCTGTTTTGTCTGTGGTGTGGCCAGAGACACGTTTCAATTAATGTCCGGTCCTGACATGGGCTGACAGTGATGTGGTTTTTTAGTTTTTATTTATTTTTGTTATAATTATTGTAGTTGATAAGTTTTTTAGTTTTTGGTGTTTCTGTGCGTTTTTTCCGGCAGAATGAACCGATTTTCTTTTCTGTTCTTTCTTTTTATCTAGGAAAAAAATTAGAAAAAAAATATATTAAATCTAAAACTTACCAATTATTAACTTGTAGTATCGTTAACCCTGTATCTTGTGCTAATTGTTTCTTTTGGTCTTCCGAGGGGTACGGGTGCTGTAACAAAGAAAAACACTTGAACGAAACGGATCGGATACAAATAGAATTTGTGAACATCCAATTACGGCCGAACAAATCTAAATTGACTTTAATTAAATCGGCCTCAGTTCCCCGATTGTGTACAATTAGATTTTGAGAACGTTTTAAGGATTATTTTTGGGAAAAGAATTGTTTTTTCTATTCGTCGGTGTAAAGCTGTTTTGGGAATTGGTTTTGACGTATTTGTTATCTAATTATTTAGATGTATCTTCATTTATATTTACTCAGATGTTACCCGAGTATTATTAAGAATATTTTTGAAGAAGTTTTGGAATCCAAATATCATTATAAAATACATTTGAAGATAAGAAAATTGTGAAACTTTCGCTCATACCGCTTGTCCATCTTTTTTCTGTCAGAAAATTGTTCTTTACCGATAAGCAAATTACATTACTTATTCATCCTGGTTTACCAGCGTTCATACAAAAAGCTACCAGGGCGACAGAAACACGCAACACGTACTATCCTAATGTTATTGGTTTTTGGCGTGCAACTAGAGAGCTTCGCGCCCCGTGAGACCTCCTACGTTTTATCCCACCTTGGTAACAGTAACTGAGGAATGTATGTGGATAAATTATTAAGATATTGTCGGTCTGAGTCCCTGGTCGATCCTTTTGGAATAAGCAACGTGCTACTAAAATAAAAAAAAATACTTAGCAAATATAATTTTAGAAACAATTTTTCAATCTCTAAAAACTAGATTATAATCATTCATATTAGCAACGCTATCTGATTGCTCCATTAAAATAATATTTACGTTACAATTTTTCCAAAGTGTTGTAAGAATGCATCAGTTAGAGTAAACGAACTGTCTCGCTGCGCGGGCGCAAGTTAAAGATGGTAGCACAAAGAGTGCATTGCTTAAAATACAACTCTCTGGAGAGACGCAAGTTTGTTTGAAAACGATGATTTGCTACGTCGCATCACTTCAATTGAAGATGCTAATGGGCACATCTTCTTAATGTGTAAAGCTAGTCACTCACTAAGGTTAAGGATATAGGTACAAAAACTTGTTTGCCAATAATATGAACATACATTTATTTGGAAACATGTACCGTTCCGTATTTTTGTTCATGACTCTACATGAACAAAAATACGGAACGGTACACGTATGTTTAAAAATAAATGAAAAACCTAAAAATGCAGACTTCCGAGACGTAAATAAATATTTAGCATTTTGTAGTGTCTTCTTCTTGTAAGTTGTTTTTAAACTCCAGCGTTCACAGTGACATTTATAGTGTGTGCTATAGTATCATTCATATCCACAAATAATCAGTGAAATTCATCCGAATAAATAAATGCATTTTCCGTGGACACAGTACGTGTACTTCAGATGCAGTCATTCTGCCTCACAAACGAGTCCAGTGTACCCCAACCTAAAATGCGCGGTAGGTCCACAAACTCCTGCGCACCCAAGTTTATTATTACAATAACGGGTGTTTGGCTATTGTCGAATTGCACTAATGCATTCCTAATGCGTACGCCAGGATGTTAGTCCGTGTGTTTGTTTGTCGGACACTCTGTTTATTCCAGCATGGCGGCCGATTAATCGATATTTCGAATAACTCGAATAATTCCGATGTATTACAAGATGTAATAGATGTTGTTTCCGCAGCCAACGGTGCGGTATAATCGAATGTTCGTTGATTAGTATTTGATGAAAGTCGTGATTTTAATCGTTGTGGGAAACTTCGTTTTAAATGGTGCAGTCCACGCCGGGGGATTTCGTTGTTTATTTCTTGCAAGAGTAAAACGTACCTATTTAATGATAAACTTTTGTATTTCAAACATAAGCACCTGTCATCTTCAAGTGAATGACAGAAAAACATATATTTATGTGTATTTCTATAGCGTTAAATGCACTCAGAGATTTGTTGTATATGTTAAAGATGAGGTTAAAAAAGTCAAGGATTTTTGTCGAATTAATTTTTTGGTCATACAAAAAGAACCAATTCCTTTGACCTTTAGTAAAATCCAAAAAAAAGCAACAATCGAACGGCTTTTTCGATTCCATTACAAAAAGCGGATATCAAAAATTTATGGGAACCATTAAGGTGAATACAAAAAGCAGAGCAGAGTATGATAAGCAGAGGTCCCGGATAACGGGATTGTCAAAGATTCAATGTTATATCAGAGACGGCTTTTTGTGCCGTGTTCCGAGGATAAGAAAGGAGTAATTGATTTTCAATCGAAAGATTAAGAAAACCTTTTTTTGTTTAGGTCTTATGAATTATTTAGACTTTGTATTTGTGGAGTACACGAAAAGAAAGTTGGTTAAAATTCTTAGTTTAACAAAAAGGTTAAAAAGAAGCGGTATCAATTTTACCGCAAATAATACAACTGTCGTGTTACCCAGTTAGGTCAGAAAGGTCAGGTGAAATAGTAAGTTTTGCGTTTTTGAGTTTCGGGCTATGTAAAATAATGATACCTTATCAGCTGAGTCCGGTCAGACTGAGATTCCGACCCCAATATAGTTGAGAGAGAACAAGGCTAGGCAGATTCGTATCAATTTACCGCAAGTGCCAGATTTTTTTATGAGTCTGCAAAGTACGCCTTATAAAATCGACAAAATCAAGAATACCAATTCGCCAACCGACCAATCATACAAGCAAACAAGAAAAACAGCAATCATCTCAACATATTGTTTTCAACCGTATGCACCAGGGCCTCATAAACAGTATAGAGATATCAAATTTCGCGCAAGCAATCCCGTTCGCTTCTCATCCGCTGTCGACCGCCGTAAATCACGCACGAGCATTAAAATCGCGATTATACCAGCCATAAGATGTCGATAAATCGAGAATCGGGAGAAAAAGCGCATAGGGTCATGATTTTGGCTTAGAAAGTTGCCATGGTAAGCAAGATTTTTGAGACATTTTAGGATTTTGGCCTGTTTAATGGTTTTTTTGACAAGACCATGCGACTTTTTTGGTACGGACTGAGCTTCTAAGGACTAGGAGTCCAGAGGATAGAAGAGAATAGGGACGTCTTTACCCTGGTACAGGACATTACAGGCTTCTCTTCTCTAAATAGTATAAACAAAGTCACGGTCTGCCTATCTGTTTCTCCACTTAATTTTGACACAAGTCAAGTAACTACCGTGCATAGGAGAAAATAATTACTTCTATCAATTAAACTTTATTGGGTCGGCTTCCAGTCTAACCGGATGTAACTGAATACCAGTATTTTACGTGGAGCGACTGCCTACCAGACCTCCACAATCCATTAACTGGGTTCACCTTGGTAAGACGGTTGTCAGAAAAAAAAAGCATTTAATAAAATGTTGGTGTTGCCAACCCTGCCGCTGTTGCGAAAAAAAGGGCTTGCTTCGAAAAATCCGCTCTTGCTACTATAAATTTTGTTTCGCTATGTGGAGGAGAAACAATCCATTTGTTGGCACCTAAATCTATGGGGTGAGCGAATGAGAATATGTAAATATGCGTTGAGGGACTGTGAGCGCGAAACACGACGAAAAAACGACTTTTGCCGAATTAAAGTTGAATAATGTCTTGATTTTCGGTTGTATACTGTTTCTTTAATGGAAAAAACATCGTTAATGTAAATAAGCTAGAGAGCCTAGCACGAATGTTTTTAACGTAACGTAATTTTTTTTATAATTAAAATACTCGTTTCGCACATAATATTTATTTGAATTGGATAAGTACTATTATTAGTATTTTTGGATGATACAAATTGTTGATAAAATTAAACCAAAATACTACTTATAGGGTTTTAGTTCTTTATATTCAATATTCACTTACGTTAACGATACTATAACGTTACTGTACGTCAAAACATTAGTGCTAATTAATCATTTATTTAGCAAAAACATTAGCCTAGGTTACATCAGTGTTGTAACTACAAGAATGACTAGAACAAGATTATAAGTAGATATTTGCATTTTTCTAGTATTCTTTAAAATCGTAAAACTATTTAAAGTTTTCCTTTTCAATGTAGTAAAAGCGAATAGGTTAACTTTCGTCCTTAAAAACTGTCTTACTTATTTATTTCTACCCTTTGCATTTTCATAAACCGATCAAAAATAAACACGCAAAAAGTTCCATCAGAAAACGTGAAAAATACCTCACTAAAATATTCACTCGAAGCGGCTTCAGAAAACCGAAATTCCCTAATGATATGCGTCTACAAGCATAATTCTTGTGCGAGGGAAAAGTGTACGGCGTATTTTACAATTTTCCCAGACTTCAGTGTTGCCATAACAATAATAATATATATTCACGGGCCCCGGTGATTTCCGGAAATGTCGTAAAAATAAAAATCATAGCGCCGTCTCGGAGGATCCTTGGGTTATCTTGAGGGGATGTCGAGGTATTCGGAGAGCTGATGGAGACGTAAAAAGTTTGGCATCTTTTAGTGTATTGTTTATTGATAGAGTATTTTGTCTTTTTGGGCCTGTTTCGCCACTGACGATTAGGGTCCCGCTAACTTACTTCAAAGACAATTTCTGTTCCATTTTTGAATTTATTCGGTGAGTAGTGCCATTCGAACTTCGTGAAACAGGACCAATAGGTAGTGTTGTTATACGTCATGTAGTTGACTAGTTATTTGGATTAGTCGATTAATCGGTACGATTTTGCCTTAATTTTCACTGAGACAATTTCTGACCACCCAAACCAGTTCTGACTTAGCCAAATAACTCACAGCCTCTTTTTACCTCAACGCCATGATCTAAACAGTCGATCCCATTCCGAACGTTCTTTAGTTACTGAACGGAGACGGTTTCGCGGCAAAGAGTGAATGCGAAACATGTGATGGATTAAATTTTTCGGCAGAACGACGTGACATCCACGGATTGAGCTTTAAATTATGCACGCTCCGCTTCCGCGCGTCAAAAAGAGCGCGAATAAGTTTTTTTTTTCGAGGTACATTTAGGTTATGTAAAGTAGCTGGTGAAATGAGTTTGACAATCCTTTCGCTGTTTTTCCTAGCAAAAAAAAAAAACAAGATTTATTATAGCAAACAGAACTTAATATCCACAGTCACATCTGTCATAACCCCATTTCAATTACATTTTAAAGCCCATCTGATGCTCGACAAAACAAATTCCTGACATTTTAATACAACACTGCACAAAGCTATTTTAAGCATAGTTTACAAGCAAAAGTCGTTAGAGGGCAGGAACCGACCACAAATAGACGTCAAAAAACTATGGACCCCTAGTTCGGGGCCTTTATGTCCCACCAGGGACGCATAAAGGTACGGAGGTGGCCCTAACCCTATCGAAGAGATGTGACCGTGTGATGGATAGCGCTATCACAACCCTCCCAGTCCTTCTGTTTCTACCCGACGTGTCTCCTTGTTTATTTATTTTATGTTTTGTTTATGTGCGAACACGAGGACCGGCGATACATTGTCGTTTTAAATGTGAAATATTTTCTGTAGCTCACTTTTTTTTTTATTTTGAGAAAAGATTGATGGCTTTCGGGTTTTAGCCGCGTCAGTTCCGCTGCAAAAGTGCGAGATATAGAGATGCAAAAACAACAAAATATCTCATAAAATCATTCAGTTTTAGAAGTTATATCCGAAAAATCAAACCTGTCACACAAAATAATTCACGTTTCATTGGAAGTGCCGCGTAAAAAACGTAACAAAAACTGATTGATTCTAACACATGTCCCGGCGAAATGAAACGTACTAAATCCTAAAAAAACTATCGAATAAAATAATCGACTAATTCTCTTTTAGTGTACTGTTTTAGTGTACTGGAATGGGAACGAGCAGCGCTAATTGAAAGACACCTGTCAATTTTCGAAGTGGCGCACACCATTTTTACGTTGCGACTGATTCTATGCCATAAAGTATTCAAGTGCCCTATCCGGAGTTACCGCGACAGGATGGCACCTAAATTATGCAGATCTATAATGGACAGCCACCGTCCAACGTGGAACCGAAAATAGTTTTTCGGGCACATTTCAAAGTTTATTCTAATGCGCTTGCTGTTTTTTTCTATGTGATTTGATGAGAGATAACTCGACGGTTAAATTGAGCATTTCACATTTCAATGTACTTTTATTTTTTTCTTTTAGTCACGTTTTACTGCTTCCCATTATGACATTTTTACTCTTGATCCGACTAGTGCCTTTCTCGATCTATAAAAAAAAAGTCCAACGGGGTTCATTGTCTATTTAAAACCGCCGCCACCACACTAGACTAAACACAGTTCCCCGAAAACCGAAAATTGAAAATCGGATTTTCGCTAAAACGACGACGCCATTATTCCGGTGAATCGCAATACCAACAATGGCGGTAGTGAGACGGTAAATGGCATCGATACTAATCTGTGGAGCCGGAAGAGTCCGCGCTGACGGCCGTTCGGAAGCCGCAACTGGGCTAGGAAATGAGATAGGTGCGTTCTAACTCCTAGTGTGCTATGCGAGCCTAGTACCTGTCGTACAATGATGGAATTGGGACAATAGGTGACATGAGGTAGATTGTGGGCCATGGTGTTATTGTCGCTGTGTTGCTTTGTTTTGTGACTAATTTAGTTTGACAAGAGGAATGGAGCGGCCTTGAGTACTGATTGTAAACAATAGCTACTACAATTTGAAGAAGACTTGTGGACACTGGAGAACTGAATGGCAGAGATCTGTCTCTAGCCAACTGTTCAACCAAAGAATCATCCATAAATACATATCCATTTAAAACCAGCCATTAATTCTATACAATACGACAGTTTTGTTCCCCACACTATGTTTGGGCACACTCTTACTACAAAAGTAAAACAATAAAGAGTTTTGCATATCAATCGGGACATCAAAAGAGGCCGTATCATTAAAAATTAAGAAAAAGAAGAATGGATACCAGGTTGCTATTCACACCCACCCAATTTGAGACCTTTTAGTGATGGAGCAGAGTTGAAAGTTGTATGTGACGGGTGACTGTAGGAAATAATAGTGCATGTGCGCCTGCGCAGGCGGTGCGTTCAAACGGTTGCCAATAAATGTGAGGTAAATGTAAAAAGAAGTAATATTCATGAGGTGCGCGGAGGATGCTCTCCGGTTCTAGGGATGGCGCTCCGTGTCCTTTGAAAATCATCCTGCGACATTTGAGGGTTAAAATGGAACAAAATGGAGCAATAGGAAGCTGAAAAGTGATAAGTATTTTGTATAGACCACTTATCTCCATATTATTTGCCATCTAAATTGCTTGATCCCAAAACTTTCAAGTATTCAGTAAATCATTATCAGTAGCGTCCATGGCAATGCGTAAAACCAGTCCATCATTTTGTCCACTGCTGGGACTCGGGCTTCCTGTATTTCAGAGCGAGTGGGCTGCGATCCACGACGATGGACCTTTGAGGATTGGGGTAGTCACGTGTCTTTGAATTTTTGTTTTTGTTTTTAAGACAAACTAGCTACCGCCCGCGGCTCTGTCCACGTTAATGTCGAAAATTATCCCAAGGGAACTTACTCCCGGGATAAAAACTATCTCTATACCAAATTTCATCTAAATCGGTCCAGCCGTTAGCTCTTGAAGAAGTAACAAATATACACACACACTCACAAACTTTCGCCTTTATAATATTAGTGTGATAAAGTGTGATACCGGTTTCCTTTGACCACGATGCGAATAACATCCATTGTTTTATAGAAGGTACAAATCGTATCAGGGAAGGATAAGAAATTAAGTGTCCCTTAGTTCGAACTATCAGGATCAATCTTTTTCTAGACTTAAAAGTCAGCTTCTAATCTCACAAGACACAGCTAAATATCAATGTTTTTACATCGATAGAAATCAGAACCAAATAAGAATAAATTCCTGCTATCTGATTAAATGAGGATGTCGCGATAATGATATTCAAGATGTATCTTAACTCGTACCTGTCTGTTATCGCTGCTTACTTGATTTATTTTAAAATGATCAAATGTGCTATTTTATTTATTTTTGCACCATAGGTAGGAACATTTAAATCACCAGTGTATAATGGGTGGTCTTATTGCACAGGGCGACAACCTTTGGATAGAAAAAAAAGAAAGGAGATAGTTTTTGGGATGTCAGTCTATTAGAATTGTTTTTTTTTTGGCATATCTCGGGACCCTGTAGTCCTGGACCTTTGGAAGGCATATGAGGGGGGCGAGGCCAACTCGCAGGGGGGGCCCTGTTAGATGCTTTCAATAAGCACCATTAAGAGTGACAACATTTTAGTGCTCAGTAAATAAAAATGTTCGTAGAAATGAATCCCGAAATATCGTAGCGTAGCAACCCTATCGTGCGTCAATTCAGTCTGTTTTGCATGCGACTCGGGGCAATAAATAACAGTAGGGTTGGTAAAAAGTGGCGCTCGAAGCAGGCTATTGTGCCTCCGTCACAGGCGATACAAGGCTTAGATTGTGGACCGACAGAACGGGAGATTGACGTTAATTTAAGACTCTCAAATTTTGTTTAATTATGCTTATAATTGTAGACTACATTTCCAAGAAAAAACTGTTTCAATAGGCCAAGGAAAGGTTCTAAAACGAACTATTTCAAAATTATCGCTCTCCATCATGTGAGAACTGGTCAAACGCGAGTCAATCATTTAAAAATAGAAGAAAAAAACGTAGCTGTCAAAATTAAAATGGGCACGTCATTAAAATCGACTAAAACAACACTAAAAATTAAAATCGTCTAAATAAAAAATGCAACTAAAACGGCGGGCCGTAACGAATCGGTTGCATAAATTAAGCTCGTGTCGCGTATTGATTAGTGCCGCGAGCGAATAAATAATAATAGAGTCCATTCGACTCTGATTCGAATGAATCGAATTGAAAATATACCGGTCGTTGCATTTACACAGTCGATAGCACGTTATGCGAGATAAAACATAGATTATAGAGCTGCGGTGTGAGCCAATCTATGTGTCTATGGTTTAGTATCGATTACACGAGGTTTTTATAGATACTACAAGTAATTTGTGTTTGATATGCCACGTAGATTATTGAAATACAATGCTTGAATTAACTTTTATGGAAAACGGAAGGTGTGAACAGTAATATCGAATAATTATTTTTTGAATTCTGTGTTTTATAAGAACTTCTCTTTCACGCGAGTTTTTCTTGACTGGTTTGATAACGGCTTCATAAATTAGAGTTGCAGAAGCCCGTTGTCAAACAGGAGCTACCGAAGCTTCTGTTTGTCCTTCAGGTTTTATTTTATAGTCAGAGCAGAGTCTACATCTCAAACATAGACTGAAGGAGATAAACCGACCTGAATAGCCTTACAATCGAACCCCATCCCGTCCTATCATTATAAGTTACTTTCAGATAAACTTAATCACACGTTCATTTCTAAATCTGTTCAGTACATCAAGCTCCATAAAGCCGGTACCACACTACACGCTGCATATCCGCCGCGCACCGGCTCGCATAAACAGGCGATATCGCGAACGCCGCTTGACAAATTTCATATCTAACAGATATCGATGCGGCGTAAATCATCACGCGGTCTCGCCGCCTGCATGTCGCCCGCTCTGCGTGAGTTATAGGTGTGGATGCAGCTTTATTTTATGAGTGTGACGTGTGATGCGTAGCGTGCGTAAGCGCATAGTTCACGCGATTGTCGTTGTCGAACTGTTTGAATGTCATTTGGAGTTAACTGAGTTATGAGGTGCTTAGGTACGTCATTATTTCAGGGTGGTTTCAATTTATTTTTGGAATGTTGGACCAAAGGACGTATGTATTTATTTGAGTCGTCCTCTGGACAAGTGCTGAAAGGCTTAAAAACATTGAAGAGCTTTCCAGGTTGAGGGTTGAAGTTATGTACTTGGCTAGTTAGAGGGAGAGTCAGACCACTCGTTTTATCAAATCATCATTTTTACAGACAAAATATCTAATTCCTAATACAGAATAGTGATTGATTATCACTATTCTATATTAGGAATTAGATATTTTCCTCTTTATGTAATCTTTGACTTACCCTCATGTACCAACTATGTTGGTAAAAGACTATTACAAAAAAAAATACCAGGAGAGCAAGACGTGCACAACATCATGCCTACCAGGATTACATAAGATATAGCAAGTAGAACACAGCGCTATCTCGAAGAGGCGGGGAGCCGCGCCCCGCGGCGCCGCAAATATTTGCACGCCGCCAACGCCCTATGTTTGCCTAGTACATAGCTGTTGTGCGCACAACTCCTGGCGTTGTTGATGCCTTGGTAACTTGTAGCCATGGCGGATGTTTACTCGAATACTTTTAAGTTTTCTTGTAATATTGCAACCAGAAGTTCAAAGAAGATTTAAAAGATAGATTTATGAAAGTAACACAAAACTTCTGCTCAAACCTGTTTCTTTCAAACCAGTCTTTTAAAAATATCTCCTTCCTTCCCAATTTCCTAAGAAATCTTCAATCTTACAAAGGACACCAACCCAAAGACAAGCCCCTCAAATTCCAAAACATGGCAGGTCGCACTTGGGTCAAACTACCGAACAATCTGGCCGTGTCACACATTCAGGCGTCAAGGAACATGCCTGGAGCCGCGGGGACAAATCGCCGGGCCACGCCAATGCTGTGTCGTCAGCGAAGCCCGAGGCAGGGGGCGGAGCGCCCGCCCTTGCACACGACCTCCGCCCGTGTCGCCAAATTGGACAGAAGAAGTAATGGGAATCAGGGGTCCCTGAGGTCCTGTTTTCGTTAAAAGACTGTAATTGGTAGGCTGAGCTGTTTAGGTGGGCTGGCAATGGATAATGATAGTGTTTTGGTCATTTTGTCGGGGTCGTGTTGACTAGTTGAAGTTCTCATGTACATATGGATCAGTTATGAAATCTTGAAATACTTTTGGGGTAGATGAAGTTCATGATTACAAAAAGGGATTAACATCATTGATGCTTAAGAAACGTTGGTTGTAGATTTCGGTGACTTGTAAAATCTTGAATCACATGAAGCTAAAAATGTTTGTAAATCAATTTGTAATCTTCAAGATTTTAAACCAACTCAACGAGAAATCAACCCTAAAACCCTGCCCGACACCCGTAACGCCCAGAATGACGTCGTATCAACACGACTACGACAAATCAAACACAGTAATCTCCTATTCTAAGACGCCGGAGCCGTTCGGAGTCCGTACGTGTCCAGTGTGCGGTGAGCCTTGTCTGACACCCGATAAATCAGCCGGATCGACCCGATCGCCCGGATCCGAACCGGCTCTCGAATAAGTAATGATCAGAGACGAACGAACTTGTGTTCTGTCTTAATTATTTAATTATTAAAAGTGGACGACTGTTAAGGGGTTAATTTTGTACTATTGGTTGCAAATTGGTTATAAATAACACTTTTACACGTCAATTTAAACTATATGAGGCCAGTGTTTCATAGCTAGCTACCCTGAGAAGAAACATCGAAACAAACTTAAAGGCCAAAGTTTCTCTAAAAATCCATACAATTTTACAATTGTATGAATTTTAATGGTCAAATAAAGCTTGGATGTGAGCTTCGTTACATAACCAAGGAGGTTATGTCAAAAGTTACAACCCAAACACTCTTTCGTAAAAAGTAGTTCCACCAATCATAAGTCAACAGCTAATAACTTTGGGTCATGTACAAGATTAGCATCGCGATTCAATTAAAATAATCATAGCTGTATCTACCAACAAACAACCCACGTTATTATGTGAACAAAACAAAAGCACAAATTAGAAAACAATCTCTTACAAAGTCGCTCACATGAATGGCCGAACAATTACAGAGCACGAGTCAAAAATGACTCGAAACATATTTTTTCTAATCCCTTCCCACGCATAAAGCTCGCTAGTAATTACAGGTTTGGCTCGGTAATAACATATCGCATCAATAAAATTGTATATCATTCAGTTGTGTTTCCCGCGAACGCGTCGGGTGATTAGCGGAGCCATCTTGTGGGCGGGCACACCCGAAGGCGACACGATCTCCGATTCCATTCTCAAAAATAACACTAATCGGCGAATCGAGCACGCGCTCGAACACCCGAACGTGTGTTTTTCAAATTCAGAATGTACCGAACGTCCTACGACGTTATTACCGCGCAGGGATTTCACTACTGTCACTTTTGACAGATGTGATTGACGTTTATAAATACCGCGAGTCAAGTGCGAGCTTGTTATATGACATTCGGGAATTCACCAACTTTTTATCAAGACGAAGGGCTTTTAAATGTCATTGTCGTTTTCAAAAATTTAATTAAGGATGTCGACCCTATCTTTTCCGAAACTAAAGTTCGTTTTCGTGCATTTTCTCCTGTATCCTTGCGGTGTAATGTTAATTAACCAGCTTCGTTCGTCGACGCAGATGAGTGCATATTGAAACGTCAAAAAGTGTATGTTTTCTTTTCCTTCTCATTTTCGGTGGCTCCCCAATATCGTCGCGTCATGAGCGAGACAGCCCGGCATCGGCCGACGGACGCTGGGTTTTGAGAGATGGAATAGAAAACTGCCTGTTTTACCAGGAAATAGACGGGGAATTGGAAATTTCAATTTCGTTTTCAGTTGGTTACTTTGTGTTACGAATGGAAGAACGTTGATAGCAATTCGAGGTATGAAACAAAAGAAAAAAATCGCGTCGACAGACCATACGTTTGACAAGTAAGAATGAGGATGCAATTTTAAAACTCATTTGTCATTAGGGCACATTTTTCTCTGAACTGATTGAATACTCATGTCGTAACAAGCGAGAAAACCAATCAAGACAGTTATTTCCAAAAATGAAACAATAACAATCTAAGCCAATGTTGTAACAGAAATGAATAATCAAACTAAGACGTCGTCCAAAAAGTTTAATCCAAGAAGCGAACAGAAAATCATTCATTCATATTCATAGTGAAAACAGGGAGCGAGGCTTTCACGAAAATGGCTCCCTGTTCCTAGGAAGAGTCGGGATGAGATGCATGAATATTAACACGGCACCGGTACCAGGGAGCTATAACTATATTAGAGCAAGCGCTCGCACTGCATGCCAACGGTAGGGGCACGTTTGAAGTTGCGCCCGGCTACGTTCTGAAATTTGACATTTTGACAGCTCTCCGACGTTGGCTGCCTTGTCTCCCGTCCCCCTCGCTCGCCTACCACCCGCTATTCACCATCCCTCTCGCACAATAATAACATTACGTGCACGAGATTCCTGTTTCTGCTACGTCTGACTTCTGATATGAATTGTTAATGCATCGGTAATTGATATTATAATTTTGATAGACCATTTTGTTCTAATGGTCGTGGCTTTTAGTGTGAGAGCTCCGGTATCTTTGTAGTAAACGTTAAATATGTCATGTGATACAGCTTTTATGTGGTGTTGGGGTTCTTGCTCTTTGTTCGGGATCGTCTTTGTGTAACGATATAATGGATTTTGGTCATACGAAGGTACTGTTTCAATCAGTTATCTATGTTTTGTGATCTTCGATTTATTGGTAAGTACTTTACCTAAAGATGTTTTGAGGTCACAAGAGATGGCTTTGTTATGCAAATGAAAAGCTTACATTTCAGAACTAGACACTTGCAAAACAAGAAAAGAACCTAGCAATGTCAATCTTGCAGTAGTCTGCACTGTCACAAGACTTCCCAGTGTCCCCAATTAGAGATCTCTATATGTCACGAAGCACAAGAAAAGAAATTGCACAAAACGTTCAGCAGACGAACTCAATGTCACTAGGAAAGTCATCCATAGACACTACGCTTGAATGACGCACAATTGCTCCAAATTCTCATAAAAGACAACGGACAAGTCACTTCAGAAGCAGAGAGCCCATTGACACCAATTTCACACATCAAAGTCATGATTTTAAACACAGCATCAGCAATTTCTGTGAATCTTTCAGAAACTGAACGACAGCTTCTCAATTGACGCTAGAACGACAAGCAGAGACAAAAGAACACGAACAAAACCACACTGAAAAAGACATTCTAATTCACAGACACTTTGAACATGTGCTAATCGAAGTCTGGACGAAAAATTGCCGATAGAAACTTAGGACATGGCTGTCAATCGACCGTCGATGTCGTCCCCAAAAAAGTGTATTTAAGGCTCAAAATAGCCCGTCAGTCAACCCTTTCAGAGCAGTAAGCTGGCTAAATTCGCACTATTCCGGGGGGAAATTCGGTGACGCCTGGAAAAAGGAAAAAATAAGGATAGTGGACGCCGGGCAGTCATTGTTGCATCGGATCGGCTAGAGTTTTAAATAAAGCACGCGGTGTAACTAAATGTGGAAGACTTTAAATGTTTGAATGACGTGGAATGGGGGGATGGGAAGGAACTTGAAAATAGTGGGGTTATTTAGCTTCTACTTAGTTTGTAGCTAGATTATGAATAACATCAATTATTAGATCGCCAGTCCGACGCCGATCGTTTCGTAGAAATAACGACTGTTACATAAGTACTCTTAGTGCCTACTATGAAGTCTTAAAACGATCATGATTCCGCTCTAAGAGGGAGACGGAGCTATACATAGCGAATAGCACTGTCCCGTTTACATCATCGGAATTGGATGGCATTAGCACGTCATAGTAGGCTGCTGCTATTTTGTTTTAAACTCGTTGTAACTTCTATCTTTTCTATCAAGTTGTTTCTTTACAATATCTGCTATAAGTACTTAGTTGAAAAGCCTTTAAGGTTGTTTTCACGAAAACCTCTGTTAGATAAGATTTCTCTTACGTTAAAATAAATGTATTTAAAGTTAAATAGAATTCCTACAGTAAAACAAAACAACATTAACCAATCAAAGTTACTCTCGCAAATTCAAAGAACAAAAACATTTGCAAAACCGAAAATAGTTGCTTGAAAAACACAATTTACATTTAGTTTGACGCAAAGAAACGGTGCCTCCTACCAGGGCATCATATCAACGTGGAAACATCAAAGAAACTAAGAACAAAGTGAAAACAGAACTTGGACCGTTTGATTAGGCGCGTTCTTAACATACGACCGCCTCAGGCGAACGCTTTGTTACATCCATCCTTTGTGTAGTAACGTTGAAACAATCAAAGCTTACCTACTTCTTGTCGATTGTTGGACTCCTGGTACCTGAGTGAAAGGAAGCCGACGGCAAAGCTATGGCGAATTGTGACCGTCAATTTTGATCAAGAAGTTGTGACATAAAGAATTGGGTTACGGGCTCAAAAGACGTCAGGTGCTTCCAGGTTGTACTTTGACATCTTGTGTTCACATTTCACGATAATTTTCAGAAAAGATTTGGTAAGTTGCAGAAATAAAATCATTTTTGTATACTTGACGTTCATTTTTGACAGTGTCTTGTCTCGTGGCGCCTTTGACACAAGCATTGCAAGTTTCTAATAATTATAAGTTGGGATTCTAGGTAGGACGTATTGCACAAGCGCGACAATGATATCATTTCACGAAACGCGGCCAAAATACACTGCCAGCCCGAATTATTGTGCCACACCTCAAACGTAAATAAACGGCGAGTGATACGTAAATATGCACAAAAAACAATACTGCCAATATAAAGAGGTTATCCAAAAATATCCGCGACGTACAATGCAGTGCAAAAAAATTGTCACACGCGGCGCGAATGTCAATAAAATTTGATGTTTACGCGCAGGGCGATATCTCGTGGCAAATAAAACCGCGCACCACTTTAAACTGTTTTCGTTCGTTCGAAAAATGATTTTTTTTATTTCGTTTTAGTTTTTTTAGGCATATTTTTTTGGCCTCAATTGGATGGAAGGCGTTATTTAGAGGTTCCATTGAATTAGTGGGGTTTTAGTTGTGATATTTTTTGTATTAATTTGACAGTGAAAGAACTTTTTTGACGATTATTTTTTGTGGAGATTATAATGTTTGAGCTTGATTAATATTATAACTTAATTTTACCAGAAATATTAATAAGTATCTATAATATTTGTAAGGTGTTGGAATGTATAGAGAATAGATAGAATTTTTTTGACGATAAAAGTAACACATTATCATAAATCAAGACAGGTTTAAGTATATGACAACAGTTGTGGTAGAAGACTAGAATTCTACCTAAACAGAGTTCTTATAGCAAATTAATTCGTTGCTCTTTTACTAACTTCTAATAAAGACAATCCAAGACAGCTCACAAAAACTGATACCTACGTCGTAACGATCAATATTAGGCGGGCGACACACGATCAACCCAATCAGCTCGCAGAACATAAAGAGGCCTGCACACGAGACGGAATTCACGAGCACATTAACAATACACCGAATAGCCATTTGTGTGGCGCAAGTCAAGAGAAAAAAACATATTTAATATTTAAAAAACACGTTTTTAACGGTCAATCTTATTGACGTTATACACTGCTAACTAAATAAGGAACCACAGACTGATAGCCCTAAATCTATCTCCTTTATTTCAGCTCATCCAAAGGCATAAAACAGCCATTTCGAAAACAAACAGAGGTTTGACCATGTTGCTGTCGATGGGTGTCCTGCAGTTGTTTATTTGTCAAACATAAGATAATCAGAAACGCAATAAACAATTGAAGGACACCGATTAACAGAAATCGACAGAAAAATGCGCATATCTCTGCTGTTTGTACTTTTTCCCGACATGGCTGTTTTATGCTTAACTAGGTCCAGTTGTTCTCTGTACCTATGCTCTTCGGGACTGTTGTCTCGACTGTGGTCACTTAGTACTCTCTCTCTATTGTATTTCTACTGCAACCATTCTATTTTTGAGAGACTTGAAATTCTTTATTACTCCGAAAATAAAATTTATGATAGCGGCACTAATCAGCACGCATGCATCCCTAGTACCTACACCCGTATAATTCGAGCCAAAAACGCCAAATCTTTGTTTAATACGACATATCTACTCCTCTCACCGACCTCCATTTTAAAACAACCAACAAAAAGGGTCACAAGCCCGTCACATTACCAACAGCAGCCAGCAACCCAGCTTCAATACGAACTGTCAACCCTCCACCGCCCGTGATACGCGCCCCGGTCTCATTGTACGCCGTCCGATAACCCTGTCAGCGGCGTGACGGAGTGGCGTAGTTATCGCGCGCGTATTGTCCACGCCCATTGTGCTACGCCGACGTCTTCATACGCGCCGTGCAGCTTTAGTTTTAACGTCTATTTTGATATGTTACCGTGGGGCGTGGGGGTTGTTAGCTGTTTGTTGAGAGAATCGTTTCGTAGTTAGGTCTTTTGTTTTTGGAATACTACGAAAAGGTTTTTTTTTATTGTTGCAGTATCGTGTATATCATACAATGTGATAGTTTAAGATGAGAACAGGGACAGTTGGTGGTGTGATAAAGAACTCGATATGTGCATGCTATGGACTCGTGTAATTGAAGGAGCACTGTTAATTTGACCATTTGTGTTTCCTTTTTTGGAGATCTAAATAAAAAAATAGAAAATTAATCAGACCTCCAATTGAATTAAAACACCTCTAATATTCTTGTAGATGAAAGCAACCATGTAACCTTTTCATAAAGACAAATAATCGATGTTAAAAAACCTTAGAATCCATCCACCATTGCATTCCGATGCATACTAAAGCAGAGAGAACATACATATCAGTGACGTCACAGCTTTCATCACAATACGCAAGCCAAAGTCATCAGAACATACAGGCTGTTTCGTAATACAGCCTTGCGTTTTCCTACAAAACAGCCTGCGTTCCGATTGGTCCGCCGTACCGTCTGTCTTGAGTTTGATTGGCCCGTATCTTACGGGGCGTATTGCTGCAGCGACAGGGTTAAGTTCAGAATAGGTTCTTGGAATCTCGGGTACCAGGGCTTAAGTAAGTGTTAGGAATTGCAGATGAGAATTATGGTGGACTAATTAGGCAGATATTGATAATTAAGAATGGTAATGTCTTTAATGAAGTGATGGAGTTTTTGTGACTGTATCCGTTACAAGTTATAGTAAATCATAGTTAATAATTGTGATTGAGTTATTTACTGTTGCCTGCGTCATAGAATATTTTTGATTTCATTAGAATAATTAGGTAATTTTGCTTAATTGTGTCGACGTTTGCATGCTAATTTTAGCACTTTTTTAATGGTTTAAAGTAGCCAATCGAGAGGGGGCAGTCAGAATTGTAGTTAGTAACCTTCCTTGCCAAACAGAATTTGTTTATTTACCAACTTGACCTTACAGTTTAAAAAACCACACAAACAAGTTATTGGTATGTCAAAACAAAATTGAAATATTATTAAAAAAAAACAAAACACCACTGTGAACAAAACCTGACACATCTAGGCAAAAAAAAAAAAAAAAATTGTCGATTCTACCCGATTTCAAAAAAAGAAGGAGGTCCTCAATTGGGTTGCAATGATGTGTTGTTACCTCATAATTCAGTTGTTTATGAACCGATTAAAAAAAAATCTTATTTCGTTTGAAAGGATATACTTCAGATTGATTCCATTTTTAACCAAGATCCGGTTATGCGCATGAGATCCATGAAAACTTCTCAAATACCTACTACTTCTCCATATTTCAATGTCAACACGCGCATTCATTTTACCGAAGACAGACGAAGATTCCCGAAGCTCATGGATACTATTCTTGGAGGCAGATTAGACATTCATAATTAAGATTCTCAATACTTTTTTCACATTATGGGAATTTGATTGAGATACCATTAAGGTGTCAATTTTACACGTGTCAATTAGAAGTTTCCCACCTTTTTTTACTTTTCTATTCAATGGAAAAGTGATACTTACTAAGTTTTTTGAGGAGTCATTTTGATGTTTATCTGTGATGTCTGTCTTATTAGCAAAGTTATTGGAGCGTGAGGTCTCAGATTTGAATACAGGGGGGCTACTCTTTAAGCCCGAAAACCGTAGTTTCGGGCTTAGTTGCGGGCGTATTCTACTCCGTATCACCTACGGACTTACGATTAGTTTCGAACCCGAACTTATATTTGAAAAGAGTAACTATTGAGTTTCTTATCCGTTCTTCTCCATAAGAATCTACTTTTTGCGAATGGACAACTAGAGTCACTTATATTTTAATTATAAACTGTAAATTTGACGTTCAAAAGTGCCTTTTAATGGTCTCGTTGAAATAAATGAATTGACTTTGACTTTGAACTAAGAATTAATGACAACACGATTTGACAGTAACTGTCAAACTCCTTGTTCCACAATCTGTCCTGTGCTAGTTCAGGCCAGTCTCTTCGGTTGGAGTCGAGCTCGTCCCGCCATCAACTAACAAGAGAACCCACGGGTAGAATCTATTCTACCCATAATCTCAAGAATGTACCAAACAAACACATACTAAACCACTGTCAACATAATTACAAATTACAATATTCCGTGTACTAATATGTAAATAAATACCTAATAAACATATTTTGTTGATAACTTGTAAATTATATAGTACTTTGGTGTCGGCACTAGTGTCATAGGCCAGAGGCTGGGACCTAATTACGATGCCTTGTTTAATATGCTCTTAGACTATGTTGTTTCTAAGAATATGCTATATTATCTTGAGTTTGAATATTATTGTTAATTTTAGAAGGGAAAGTAGATACACCCTGACATCCTTTCTATTATAATGTAGTGTAGTGTCTTCTAGTGTATGTTTGTTACTTCTTTACGCGCAAACGGCTGGACCGATTTAGATGAAATTTGGTATAAAGATAGTTTGAGTCCCGGGAAAGGACATAGGATAGTTTTTATCCCAGAAATCATTTTTTAAGGTCCGTCATTATTGAAGATAAAACCATGAACATTTGTATTTAATGCCTACTTACAATTTGAATGTTAAAACGGAACGATTTGCTTAAAACTCGTGATGTTTTATTGTATTTAACCCACGCGACATTTCGACTCTAATAAATAGCAAATAGTAAAAAAAAATACCTGCAGGTCATTGGTTCTACTTTATTTCAATCCATCCACATATTTCTGCTACATTTCAGTGCCCCCAGCCTCACTAACAATAATTAAAATCACTTATAGCCCGGAAACCATTATTTCGATTCATCCAGCACATAACGGAATGCCTAACAGTCCAAACGAACTTTAAAACAACGGCCGTAACGCAATAAAAATAAAGTTTCAATTCGCATAAATAGTTGCAAACCTAAAAACCACTTAATTCTGTAAAGGCGGTTTCACACCGCGCGAGGAAGCGACGAAAACGGTCGAGTGAGGGCGCGTATCGTGACGACTCAATCGCGAGCTCGCGATGCTATCGCTCTGAGCGACGAGGCCGCTTGCAAATGCATTCGCATGCTAGTACGTACAGGCTGTTCAGCTTGCAATTGTTAAGCGTTCAATGGTAACTGCTTTGAGTGAGAATTAGTGTGGAAATTGAGGGAGTTTGCCTAATTGCTGGCCTATTGATCTTTGAAGTCTGAACATATTTACAGTAAAACCATGCTTTAATAGAAGAAAACCTCGGCGTACCCGTTCATGTGTAGGTAGCCCAAATTCATTGCACAGTTAACTTAAAGAAATATGTTTGTAGGCACTAGTGTTATTGATATAAGTACTTTCACACGTTTGTGAAGATGAGAAACCTATCTATTTCTCAACCATTTACTTTCATTGCCACCTCTATTTTCATGAAGTCCTTGCGGGAGCCGCATACAAATCGCAAAAGACACCACATGTGTTAGCGACACTGCATAACACAACGTTTGCTGTGTAGAAAAATGTGGCTACTAAACCTCTTACAATATCCAAGTTGAATAAAACGTCCCCTACATCCATTCTTCAATGTGAAGTACCTCCCCAAGTTCCCATGTCGAGTAGATCTTTGAATATTTGAAGCGACTTGACCACGACACGTGTCTCCTTGAATTTGGCAGCACACTGTACACTGTCCAGTTCAGCATAATCCGCCGCATGCCAGCGCGCTAGTCGAGTGACAAGTCACTTGCATTCAGCGAGTCTAAACCCGGGCTTATGTTACTTGAATTTTGTTGAGTATTCTTCGCCGATGGGATCGGCTTTGTCTCTATTTGTGAAGTATTATTCTTAAACCAATGACGGCTTAATAGGTCTTGTATGGACACTCTCAGATTTAAAATAGTGTCCGTAGAGTTTCTTGCACATTGTGCTCCATAGAGATCTATGCACGTGCAACTTGCTTATTTGTTTATTTGAAATTTGTGTTTTTGATTTTGTTAAATTGTACTAGAGGCGTTGCGTTTCTTATTCTGTTAGGCGTTTATTACTTATTTATATATAAAAAGTCCCTGAATTTATCAATTAATTGAACTACCTTAACATGAAGTTCGTATATAATCAATTCCAAAGACCCAATCATTATACTATAAAATAAAACTTTATAGGAAAAGACGTTTTCCGCGATCAATCTAAAGAATGCAGGAGTCCGCTAGACTCTGTGAAACAATTACTTAGGACTGAAAGTGGGGTGTGCCCCCCCAACAGGGCGGGGGTGGTACCTGAAGCCATTTTCATAATGCACCGCCGGTTCACTTCTTAAACTTAACACTTTAAATAATTGGCCAGTGCGCTGAGACGGGTCTATTGTACCCAGGTGTTGTTTTGTTCAGCATTAGTCCGGTATGAAAGGGTTGGCCTTTTACTGTAACGACCTACTGTGAACGAATTACTGTGATTGCAGTTTTTGGTATTTTTAGAGTGTTTTTCATTGTGGTTCGTGATTTATTGGTTGTAAGCGGCAGTACAATAAATGGCTTCTAAAATTGCATATAATAATGAGTTCAAACAGTAGATATTCGTTTGAAAATTCTATTCACTACAATGTCAGATTAGAACTTAGCTTTTTTGTGTTAATGCCAATATTACGGGTATCTTTACTCTGGTGGTGTTTATGGCGAGTAGCTGTCAAACTTGTTTATATATTTAGATATGTATATTTTATTGTACTTCAAATTTTTTTTAAATATATGTGTATAGAAAACATATACATATATTTTCATAAACCCCCATTCCACGAAGAGATAAGCGGAGTTGTATCTATAGTAATATTTAGCCAGCTCTACTTCCTATGTAATAAGAGACGAGCCTATTCCCTGTTTAACTATTCTAGATGGAAAAACCCAGTAAAACTTTTTCCGACCCGGGAATCGAACCCGGGACCTTAACCATGTTCAGCAGTAGGATTGCTTACAGTACCACTAGACTAAAGAGGCAGTGGATTATTTTCATGTCATCAGAAAAATCAACATAGATTTAGCTAATAATTTCTAGACCCATCGTAAAATACCTTTTTATTAGAATGGGAATCATCAAATGCCTTCTTCCGCTCTGGGTGGAGGGGAAGGGCGTGTCAGACTCTTACTGACTAAAACCCATCCGTGTTCCTTCTACAGCCCTTTGCGTTCCAGGGCCGCGGTGACTCTTTCGAAAAAATTCTTAACATTGTAAAATACCTAACTCCACAAAAAAAAGAAGAAATAAAAGAACCACTCGCCCATGACAAAAGAGTGTAAGTTAAAAATCTGCATTTTTAATATGACTAAGTGAACTTCCTCGCGAGGTGTAATTTACCACTTTTCAGGCAAGGTCTAGACTGAAAACTGCAGCGCCTGAATTTTAAGACTAGCTCTGAAATATGGCGGAAGTGTGTGGGAGGATAATGCCATCATAACGTATGGGGTTAACGCGACCATGGATTATTGTCATGGGTAGTTATATGGAGGGGCTTAGGTTTAGGTACTGTTGAAGCACTTTTAGAATAGTTTTGAGATAATTTGAGGTGCTATTGTGTGATTTAGTATTTCAGAGTTGACATGGAATGATTGTCAAAAAGCAAAAAAAAGGTATGATATGACGTTTATAGTTTATACGTCGAAGTCAAATATCTTAATTCGCCGTTTCATTAAATACCTAACCTTTTCATTTAACTGCGCTGATTTTTCAGCGACCTAAGTGTCATTTTTGTTTCAATATCGTTTAATGACTTGCCCTTGTCGCTTATGTCGCTGATGCGGCGCAGTTAAATGAAAAGGCTAGTCTTATACCTAATGAAACGGCTGATTTAGCTAGTCGGCTGCGACACATACGTTGTAATTCCTCTAACCTTTTCAAAATATATTGTATGCAGCTGATACCAGTATTTTACATACAGCGATTGCCTATTTTTTCCTCCCTCCTAAAATCTATTTTATCTGCTAAAATCCTTTTCTATGAAATATACACGTCATTTCGGCAACACCGACATCCAATATTTCAAAACACATGTTCTTATGTCGTCATAATTATACCCAATGAAACTTTTCAAAGACACAAGTAGCTGCAATGATGATAATGCCAGTATATACTTCTTACTGATCATTTATCAACCATTAATAGTGCTATGATCATTACCCCTCATGTGTCTGCAATGACGAAGTGTGCCTCGCACCGAATTACCGATGATTGCCACAAGTACCCGTTAAGACACCATTTTGTTGCTGGGTTGCTATATTTTACTGTTCGTTGCTTTAACGGATTGTAAGACATAGAAATCAAAATAGAGGAACTCATCGTGGCTTGATTTTTAAGGTTTTTAATAAGACTTTATGCTTGAATTGAGTATTATCCACGCTTCCGAAAAGAAAAACCCTTGGCATCTATTTAAAAAAGAATGAATTCAATACCACCTAATTCAATATAAATCTTTTTTTTACTTCACATTACAAAAATTGGCCATTTTCATCTAATATTTTCGCTGTATCCTCGCAAATATCTCCACAATATATCCTTCGTTTCGGATCGCGTTGGCCGGAGTAAATCCGTTGTGACGTCACGAGCCGTCCAATTTCACTAATGGCGCTTAAACTTTACTTATTCCGGGAGTTATGAAGCGAGCGTTCGTTTTTTAAAAAGATTGAAAATTCTGAGTTGTGCCGCTTTCTCGGGGATGGTTTTGTGAAAATGTTGCGTTTTATTAAAAATATGATAGTTGATATGAAAATGTCGCTTATATCTTAATCTGCATTTTAAATTTCGTATCGTTTTCTATTTCCTTTAATAAGTTACAGAATATTTTTATCACGTTCCTTTTTTTCCTAAGACGAACTTAAGAGCATAATAGGGATTGTAACACTACACATACTTACCAAACGCCAGAAGGATGTAAATATTGGAACTTACCTGAAAAAAATAAAATAAACAATTACATAATGAACATGTAAAAAACAAAATATTTAAAGGAGAGGAATATTAAAGACATCGAAAAATATTAAATAAAAATAGATAAACTCGACAAATTATATCTCATCAAAGAATAAAGTCACCGTATACAGTCTGAATACAGTCATGGGGTCGGCTCCTAGCCTAACCGTATGCAGCGGAGTACCAGTATTTAATGGAACGACTTCCTATCAGACCTCCACAACCCAGTAACTGGGAAACACGAAACCCTTTCGTAAGACTGGTAGTAGGTAGTGAATGTAGGCGTGAATCGAGTTGCGGAATTTGTTCGAAAGAGTCACCGCGGCCCTGGGGGGCTACTCTCTAAGCCCGAAGTCCGTAGTTTCGGGCTTAGTTGCGGCGTATTCTAGTCCGTATCACCTAACTACTAAGAATGAATGACAACACGATTTGACAGTTACTGTCAAATCGTGTTGTCATTCATTCTTAGTTCGGACTACGGACTTCGGGTTTAGAGAGTAGCCCCCCGGTACGCAAAGGGCTTTTGAAGGAACACGAATGGGATTTAGTCAGTAAGAGTCTGACACGCACTTCCACTCCACCCAGAGCGGAAGAACTCATTTGACGATTTCACAATCTTAAAAAAAAAAATTCTGTTGTCAGATTTTCGAGTTCCTGACTACTCTTAACAACTGTCAAAGATCTAAAAATGACAGCCAGGACCAAGGTAATGCTTCAAAATAATAAATCATCTACCAGAGCAACATAGACACACAGAATAACCCAAAAACTTTTAAAATCGACAAATAACAGCACTTAACCCTGAATCGCGGCGGTCTGCCGTACCCCTTCGCTCGTTACCGCGTCAGTGCAGCACATTCATAATTCAACCTGTACGTAATTGAATCGCTCGGGTCCTTTCGACCTTAACAGTCGTCATAAACTTGGTGTACGCGGGGTTAAGTTTTATTAGTCATGCACTCGCTGATTGGCAATTTCATAGAAAATAGTTTAAGCCTTTTGAGGGTTAAAAGGAAAAGTTGTTTGTAGATGTCACCGGAAAATGGTAAACTCCGTAAGATAACAAAATATCTTGAGAGATTGTAAATTCTCGAAAAATTTTCAACTGAACATTTTGGAATACTTTTTACGTTTCAAAATTTGATAGTCTATAATCTCTCAAAGTCATTCCGTGAAATTGTGGACTATGATAAAGTGGCGACCAATCAGAGCACAAGTCTACAATTTATCAATTTTCGAGTGATACAAGAGTCTCATTGGTCTGGTCAGATGTGAGCTCAAACCAACAAAGACCAATGAAGGGCCAAGTTTCCAATTTAACTATCACACCAAAACCGATAAGTTGTAGACCGGAGTGCTGATTGGTTGCCAGTTTATGTAAGGCAATTTCTCGGACAGGTACGGAGATATTATAGAATACAAGATTTTGATTCGTATAATTGTAGAACAAATGTTAATTTGACAATTTATCGCGAGTTTACAATCTCTCAAGATATTTTATAATCTTCCGTAGTATGCAATTATCGGGTGACATAGATACGGTTAAAAAGATGGCGGTCGGTTACAGATTGGAGGTCTAGGGAAAAATACTTTGGTGCAAACATCTCGGGTAGTGACAAAAAGACTTTGTTTCTGGAAAACGTTACACGCAATGTTCAGTTACTTCAATTGCAAGTTTCCTGAAGTACCCATACAAAACCAACTCACCCGGAAATCATAACAACCATTTAGCCAGAACCCTAAACTAAAACTAATTTCCCTACACACAATTAGCAACAATAGTCGATTATTAAATGGACCAAAGGAAATCCAATGGTATTATCGGAAAATCTCAAGGGTGGGTACCAGGCTCCCAGAAGTCCGAAGCGGTCAGCGTGCCTAATCGCGCGAGAGGCATTATCTCGCGGCCAGCTCCGAGTTAATCGCCCGACGGTCTCTGATTAGCTAAGCTCCCAGCCTATCTGCCCCCCTGGTGTTCGGAATTATGCAGGCACGAGTTGCTGCCTGACCCGGCCGGGGAGATAGCGAGATAAAAACCCTACGTTGAAGTTTGATGGTGTTTCTACGGGGTTTCAATGATTTATTATGAGTTTTTTATCTTTGAAGCTCGTAATGGGATGTTGTGTAGGGGAAATTAGATATTTAAATTAATGTTAATACTCTAAAACTGGTTTTTTATTAAGTCTATTTTGGTTCTGTTTGTGAAACGAGTGTTGTTTTAGCGAAATTAAATGCGAAACTTACATTATTTTGACAAGCCCGTTTTAATCAGCCGGGAAATTTTACTAAAAATATGAGCGCTCATTAAGCTTGTTAATAAATAATGTGGCTAAAACATGAATGTCACACAATACCAGGTGGGATGATGTCCGCAAACAGCTAGGGTTGAACCGAGCAGAAAATGTAGGAAAAACTTGCAAAAACATTGTCGGTTCTTTGTTAAACTGCTATTCTACGAACTCATGTTTGAATGTTGTTTAGAAAAACAGGGATTAAAATACGTTTTCATGCATGAAAAAATGTTTGTTGGACATGGAACGACTTTGTGTTTTAACAGTGGAGCTTGTAGCAAAAGATTTTTAGGAAGATGTAAAACACTAGAAGACATCGCGTCAGGCCGAAGATGATGATATGATGATGTGATGAACTCGGCTGTTACCGAAGGTTCAAGCCCAAAACTCAAACTCATAGCATTTATTTCAATTAGACCATTTACAGGCACAAGACGGTCGGTCAAAAAGATGAAGCTATTTGCACGTTCCAAAGCGTAGATCTCTATGGAGAAGAACGTGAAAGAAACTCCACGGGCACTCTTTTAAGAATAATAAATTTTTAGGCTCGCACTATCCAAAACAGAATGGCGTGGAGAATGAATAGGGACCAGTGCCCTGCAGGGGGAAAATAAGAAGAACGGAACAGAAGAAAAAAACGGAAAATATGATCTACCAACAAATTTGCCTGTAGAGGCAGATATAGTGACAGTTCGCTTCCAAAGGTAAGAGAGTTAACTAGCCTCGTAATGTTTTAGCCGAGTATTGTAGTAGGACACGCTAACTTGCCAAAAGCCATGCTTGCCTATATCAGCATTTGTATTTTTTTTTCTTATTTGAGATGTTTTTGCTCTTGACTCTAGTCTAGGTCATAGATGACACAGACAAAGGCGACGATGGAGCGAGCTTACCCAGGAGAAGCCTGTTCATGTTCTCTCTAATTATAGTTAAACTGTGGAATACTGACAATAAAGATCTGTCGGCCGATTGTCACGTGATCACGGAGTGAGCTGTCATTCCATCTTAATTATATGGATTGACAGCTCACCTCGTGATCACTTCATCCAAGCCTTCACTTCGAAATGTTTACAGAATCGACCAGCTGGTGTAGTGTCCTCTCCGTCCTCAACATTGGTGTCACAAGTCAACGTCCGAAGTATGAAAGGCTATGGAGGAGTTCTTTTCACAATGATGGTCGATAAAAATTGCCTTTTTTTTCACCAATTAAAGCTACTAGTAAATAACAAAACAACGCTGAGGCCACCCCTAGGCCACCTGCAGATAAGTCACAGGCGCGTCCGATGCAAATGTCGACTTTATCAGCGACACACACCGGGCACGGTGTGCGTATGCAAAGCACTGTTTATTAAAATTAAATAAATATGGCGGCGGAGGGTTGATTGCGGGTGAAATGGCTTTTTGGAGGAAAATCAGGTAGGTATAAGGATAATTAATACCTGTGAATTACTTTCCTTTGTGGAAAAATCGAAAAAGAAAATTCTTAAGCGATTTTTGCATTGTAGGATTGGAATTCCCTGCCGGAGTCTGTGTTTCCTGGTAGATAACTGCAGGCTTGGGTTCTTTAAGTCAATAGTGTTGAGTGTTGTAAATAGGTTATCTCTAGGTAAGGGTGCTTCAACGTCGACCTCATCTTCGCGTACCATCAAATGAGGATATTTCAATAGTATAAAACAAAAGCAGAAAAATCAACAATCGATTTTTATTTTATGATCGTCACAGGGATGATTATAATGTGTTGTAGACTTATTTTAAAACCCTTTAGTTATTAAACTCAACACTGTACAAAAACCAACATTCACAGCGCCATTCGTCGCGTGATTCCGCTAGCTCCGCTGTACAACTATGTGGATTAAGCCGCTAAGCCGCTAATCCCGACAGCTCTTTGTTTAATTAAATCGATACTATCGAAAATTGCCAACTTGCAGCAATCATTTAGATTCTATTCTCATTGGATTACATCCTCTTTCCACACTTGCAATTTTGCTTTGCAAGAAAAAAGCGAAGTAACGAAACACTTTCCGAGTTCGCGCGCGCTCGGGACCCAACTTCGTTCACAATCTAGATATATGGGCGAGTTAAGATGTGCATCTAAATAGCCTCTGCCGCCCTGGTACCTAACTTTAGATTACTTGCACCAAGTTTTACCGACTTTTCCCCTGGAAATGGTAAGTTTTCTCCGGCTTGGGGAAAAATTCCCCGCGTGTAACCCATTCAGTTTGACTCAAATTTACTGCTCAACTTGGACTCGTGTGTTGGTTAATCATACGTTCTCACAGAACAAACTAGGAAGTCAGGCGAAAAATAAAAATTTGTTTGTACAAAGAATGCTCGCGTTTAGAGGGTTATTTTCGTGGCTATTTTTTGTTGAACCGCAATTTACGTGGTGTCACAAAACGGTTAGTTCGTAAAAAACTAAAGGGTAATTCCCATAAAAGTCGACACCATGAAACGACCCCATGCGGCCGGAGCAGCATAACTTGAAGGGTACCAAGGGTTGATGGTTCATTAACAATTCATAAGTGAAAACACTTTGACCGTGCGTCTATTACAGCGTTCCCGTAGGACGGCGGCGGGAGCGAGTCGATGCATTTTTAAAACGGGTCACTTTTCGATTGTAACCTCGACAAATTATGGGAAACATGTGTTTGAAAATTTCTCTACAGTTTTAGAATGGTTTTGTTGCTCTCTCGATGTAATTGGCTATGTGTTTTCAATAACGTTGAGTAGGGTCTTTTAATGGTGGATTCCAGTGTTGACTGTCACAAAAACTGTTATTTCTGATAGTAGTTTACGGATAATCCTTATCGTTAGTTAACAATACAAGAAAGAAATGGATAACTACTACTTTCGAACTTTCTGACGTTATCAATGATTACTGTGCATCAGTAATTGTATATCTTAAAGAAAGATAAAGAAATTCAGTAAATGCAATCATCAATTTTCATATCATACTTCACCAATCTTTGCAGTTACTCAAACCAATGTATCTTTTATCAATTAACTTTGCAATTAAGGTGAGCAAAAACTGTTTCGTGTATCGGCATTAATTAGACCTTCTGTAAAAGCAGGTGCCCTGGTACATCAATTCTTGACGTGACTTCGATATGCTCTGGGTAAAATTAAAATGATCTTTGAAATAGGGTACGAAAACGATTGAAAAAGCTGGGAGTAGAAGTTACCATAGTTAATGATTTAAAAAAGTTGATTAGATAATTTTATGGGCAGCCAATGGATGTATATTTAGTACTTACACATAAATGGTTGTTAGTACTTAGGTTTCGTATAAAAAAGTTTAGTAAAAATGCCTGTTAAAGTTTTGCTATATTTTTAATAAGCAGGGAATGCGTTTAGTATTAAGGACTGCTCACAATGATTTATAAAAGTTAGTTAGTCAATGTTTATGGCTGTCATTTGTAGATCTTTGGCAGTCGTTACGGATAGTCAGAAGCCAGATAATCTGACACCAGTCTTGCTAAGGAGTACCGTGTCACCCAGTTAATGGGTTGTGGAGGTCTGGTAGGCAGCCGCTCAACGTAAAATACTGGTATTCAGGTGAATCCGGTTTGACTGGAAGCCGACCCCAATATAATTGGGAAAAGGCTAGGCAGATGATGAGTTAGTCAATGTTTAGTATGGTGACCCCAGCTTTTGCATATAGCATAATTATTTCGAATATATTTTTTACTCTATGTAAAGTACTGTTTTGTTGGAAAAAGTGGGCGCGAATTGGTGTTTTTTTTCTAGTTTTTTTTTCCCACTTTCCTAATTAAAGTAAACCTTTCCGTGCTAAGTACCAGTAGCTCATGAGTGTGAAGAGGTAGATAAAGTAATCAACGTCAGCCTTCACAGACAAGTGCACTTTTAACATAAAAGGAAATAGTAATATTTTAAAGTTGCGTGCGTTTAGACGCAATGGAGCGCTAGTAATTAATTATTTCTTTGGCATTTGCAATTGACAACGAATTCCTTCTTTATAAAGCAATTATTCTTTTTTGTGATTTTCAGGCATGCTGATTGATTTAAATGAAATTCTTTAGGGTTGTCAAATACTGATACTAACATTGCATTTGAATCTAAATGCAGTAATGAAGTTAATTTTATCTACGTTTTTCGATGTCTGATTAGTAAGGCATAATACAGAAAAGATACTATCAAATAAAATCTAAAGAATATGTTCAAAAGGTACAGTCTTTCATTTCAAGAAAACACAAAATACAAGAAACATTATAAAGCTCAAAATAAGGCGAAAACAATATATCTTCGGTAACCCCCACACAGTCATCTACATGGAGCCTCGGGACAACGCAGGTGCGACTCTGTCACATAAATAGGAATACCTTCCACCCTTTTTAATATACCCTAGATTTGGTATAACACCCTGATATAGGGACTCAAAGAATATAAGGGGTTTTTCGCGCAATATAACTGTGACATACGAATACATTAATCAAAGTGCGAGCTTCGCGACGATTTTTCGCTTGATATTGTGTCCGTAACTTATGGTCTCCTGGTAGCTTAATATTTTCGTGCATGCTAGTTTTTGGAGCTGTCTTCTGTTATTGATATTCTGGGAAGATTATTTCCTTCATAGGATTAGTTGGAATGTTTATAGGAAAAGGGTCGAAGATAGTATTTTTTAAGACCAGCCTTTTTGATATAACTTTACTCGAAAGAATGGCTCCAGGTAACGTTATCGATTTAGATCTTCATCATCATATCAGTCGAAAGACGTCCACTGATGGACATAGACAGTACTGCTGGACTAAATTTTGAAAAATCATTTAGTCATGCAATTACTGATTTTGAGCTAGAACCGAACGTTACTAAGCGTCAGGCAACCAATTTCTGAATATTGTTCGCAGTCGCACTATACCTATTCCTTCCTCAAATGCGTTTGTCAGATTACAACAGCGATGAGGCTAGGACATCGTCGAAGTAACACCACGTAGACTTGTTATTAGCTATTCTGTGGTCCCTGCAGTGTCCACCCATGTCCTGTGTCCCTGGTATCTTCTCATGTCCGTAAGTCACTCCCTAATAGACGATACGTGAGGTACCCTCTTTGTGCATAGTGATGTAACTCGGCCCGGGAAATTGGTTGTACGCTTGGGTTGAGTCGATGTTTCGTAAAATATTCAGAGAATTGATGGAAATATTTAGAGCAAATGAATTTTGTTTGGTGCCTGTGAACTTTCCAACAAATGGAGAGAACGGCCTCAATATGGATTTAGGGCTGATTTCAAGATATTGATATTTTAAGTTTAAATATATGTGAAATATTCCTGCAAGAGAAATAACCGAAGAATTAAATATAAGTTTAAGAAACTAAACAGATTTTTAAAAAATTGCAAAAAAAAATGTTTTTGCCGGATTATATTCAAAATAAACCACCGAAAAGTACACAAGCGCCCGTATTAAGTAACCTGAGCCCGTGTCCAGCGGAGATACACGTTATCTTAACGACCCCTCCCTGGGGTGGGGGTAGGGTGGACCCCCGATACACCGGCCAGATATGGAACGGCCAATTTTGGTCAACTGTACCTCCGTTACGACTCTTGTTGTTTTGATCTGTTGATAAGTCTCCATCAACTGTTGTTGGCGATTACTTGTGTTTTTGGAATGGGATTGTAATTATTTTATGGGATTAATTGTCTTGGAAATTAAAATATAAAATTGCCTAGCTTGATCCAAGTGGAAAGCCAAATAACTCAATTTTCAACATAATAATTGAGTTAATTACCACACAAAACACTCATTTAAAGAGTAGTAAACAAATCATTATCTAACTAGATGATATCATTCAAAGAAATCTCAAATCGTTTATTGCAATCTATGCAAGTGGTAATTATTAATCAATAGAAACAGTTATGGGCCCTGTTGGGCACAAATAATTTAAGTAATTAGGAGAGAAGAAAAGGGCAAGACTATTATATGTATATTCCACCAAGGAGACAGCAGAGAGATCTATTATCACCAGTGATCGGATAATTGGGCACTTATATACCTAAACTTCTTCCCGTGAAAGAATAATATGGACATTCCTTTCTGAATAAATAAGTAATCCCGGGTTCCCGGGATTGAATAATTTTGAAAAAACAACTATAACAATTTTTATTTAGTGTCTTTATTTTAATCTCAGGAATTTCGAACGATTCTTTAATCCAGGATTCTGAAAAGTATGTCCGTATTATACTTTCGTGGGAATAAAATTGAAGTTTAGGTTCGGCGCCCGATTATCCGATCACTGGTTATTGATTATCTTTGATTATCAAAGAATACTTTTTATCTAGATCTGTCCACGCAGACAAAGTCGCGGGCAAAACCTAGTTTGGATGACTCTTGAATAAACTATGCTATATTACCAACACAAGAGCACATGCTCGTGGCCCATGGCCACACTAAAATAGTCACTATAGCCGAAATCAGCATGGATAATACATTTACCACCGAAATATATTCTATCTTCGACCGCAACAAAAACATCCGTAAGTAATATTATAAGTAAGTTAATTAATACTTTTAGTAACATGATATTGTAAGTGGCGAGAGGGTTATTGTTTGTGAGGGTAACGGGTTCGGTTCCCCGAATAGATTATCCGAGTTTTAGTAAACTGAGTTTGCTTAGGATACTTGAGGTTTACGGGGTTTTGGGATATATTCAAGGCAACAGCCTTTTGAGGGTAGGCAAACAGGTTTATAGGGGATAAGGAATTATAATTTGTTGGTTGGAATCAAGGAATATTTGGGACTGCCACCAAAATTATTCAAGCACGGAACGTTTTACCAGTCGAATTTTAATTAATTAATTTTATTTATTAAAACTTTATGCACTAGTAAAAACACTGTACAAAGGCGGACTTAATGCCTTAGGCATTTTCTACCAGTCGACCTTAGGGTGGTGCAGAGACAACATGGCAGGTGCAACTTAAAGAAAAATTAAAAATAGAGAGAAGAAAAAAAAAAAAAAATTATAAATACATAGATACATATAAACAAAGTTATTAAGAAAAAACGAATACAACGAATTAACGCTGTGATATTTCATTTTCATTTAATGTGACCATTGTTAATTAAAGAAAGTACCTAAGTGATTAGATCACTTTCGATGAATTTTCTATAGACAAACCACAGCTGGCCCTTAACGTTTTATGTACGGTGAAGGTATACGGAATCATAATTGGCAATTACCAGCAACGCTTTCAAATGGCTGCTTTGCTACTTTAACTGCTTAACAGCTAAACCTTGTTTAATTCTTAGCGTTAGATTTAACTGTGGGTAGTTTGAACCAAACACGCTTGACCATTTTTTATGAACCCCATCAATCGCGTGAATTCCATTTCACGAAATTCAAATTTCTACAAAACGGATTTCAAAGACGCATTTCGAATGTACATCTATCCCTTTTCAACGTGTGTTATAGACGTATGTTCCTGTCCTTGTCGCTCACTCTATTTCCGGTACGTTCCTGTTACGTCCGCATTTAACGTCGCGGACTTAAAAAGTGGGTAGTTTTCGGAAATCTGCTCCGTGGATGGCCGGAAATGATTTCTGTCCGTTGGGGAGCGGGATGGATTTAGGTGGACAGACGTCACAATCGTGGGTATATTAAAAAAAATGTTTGTTACTTGTAGGGGAGTAAAGGGGGACCAGTCTAGTCTTTCAATTTCTGGCCTGTTTTGATGATTTTTTCCCAGAGCTATTGTTCAAAAATAAACTTCGTATTTAATTTAAAATTTTACAAAATATTTTAAATGCTATGTTCAAGATTATTACAGTTAACAAGTACTCCTATTAACCAACATATATCACTAGCCAAACCAACCTTTAATACCCACAAGAATTTCGCGCACCCATCCAAATCCCAACCTCACAATCCCTTAAAACCTAACACACAAACACGACCCCAGTCCAAAGAAATAAACATTTTTATAACTTAATTTGCCGTCCACCCGCTTCTGTCGCTTTAATATTAATAAATTCTCATTGGCTGGATTCGCTTGCAATTTGCCCTTGCCGTCCAAAAGTAAAACTTATGATACACCCTTAGTCCTAAATAAGTAGGGGTGGACGAAAAAAAGAAGAAAATTCAGTAATATTTCCGCGGACAACACTGGTAGTGAGATATCGGAACCATTGGGTACAGTTACAGGGCAACAATCAGAAATAGAAAGGTTTAGGACCTGTTACACAGTGCCTAGATCGAGCACTTAGTCGTAACCAGGGATTTGCCAGATAAATTCGGTGGAACTTATTCAGAAGTTATGTAAAACAGAGAGCTTTTACTGAGGCTTAAAGATATTTGATGCAGTAACAAGCTGGTGGAAGAATGTCGTCCATATCACCATCGTCATCATCATATCAGCTAAAAGACGTCCACTGCTGGGCATAGGCCTCCCCTAAGGGGGGTGCCATAATCGCCACGCTTGGCAGGCGGGTTGGCGGTCTCAGTGTAGCTGTTGCAATGCACAGAGAATGCTGCTGCCCATTCTCTGGTGAGTCCCTTAGTCGCGTCTTACGACACCCACAGAAACTGATGGGATGGTGCTATTCTTTTACGTCCGACACCAGGTGCTATTCTTTTACAGAACGTCGTTCGTCGTCTATATAACAAAATAATTATTTGGTAAAACCCTTGACTTGCATGCACATGAAAAACTTCCAAATTAATTTAAAAAATCTTTCCATTTACACTTGTATCAGTGTACAAGCAAAACAAATCATCCCAGAAATAGAAAGAGGAAATAATTAAAATGTCATTCCCATCTTCTAACAGATAAAATAACATCAAGAAACCACTCGATCCTTCAAAATCAGCCAAGAAAACTGCGCCTAGGTAGGTCGTATCATGCTAGCATTTATCTTATGAATTTATCTAGGTTCATTCCGCCGCGGTGGTTCGCAAAGGCAACCCGAGCCTTCGGTAATACTACACCACTAGACGCTTGGATATACTCTGGGTTTTATGCGGCCCTAGTACATTATTATAATTGCTCGTATGCGGTTATTGAAATTTTCTATCATAAGCATCGCCTTTGGAAGTGCTTTCATGTTTTTATGTGGCTTAAATGGTGAATTAAGGATTGTTATTTCTGGCGTGAATTATACAGCTTTCCTTTGTAGCAGCTTTGCAATTTTTAAGTTGGTTTTCGGTATATGTTCGGTATATCCTGTATGATTTTCTTTTCGTAAAATGACTTTTACAATCAGGAATATCTCTGGACAAAAGCTCTGGGCAGAATCTAATCATGTCAAGAACGACAAGTGGTCTGTAGACTTGACTACCAACCAGTTCTCCAAGATAAGAGATGGCAATAATATGTCAGAGCTAGAATGAGTAAGAAGTTTACAGTACACGTACTAGATTATAGTTTATTCAGTTCCTTGTTTAATTTAATTTAAATTATCTCCATGTCTGGGAATTTCAAAGTTTCTGGGTTAACAATCAAGTGTCGTGTTTGGATAGTTCGCAATTGCATCTCGCGGCTCTCGACTGACTGGCGCGTCGTGCAGAGCAACTGTTCATGTAAATTGTTCATATAACTGTTGTTTGAGGTATTAAAATAATTTAACTGTTGTCTGATGTTTGAGTTATTATTTCACCGACGAGTTTTAGTATAACAAGAAATTCTTAAACCTTGTCACATGAATATAGATGACAGAAGTTGTAAACATTAACAAAACATAAAATATGTTTCTAACAATCAAAATAACAATGTCATTAACCGATACGAAACGTAATAAATTACCAGGAGATCATAAGTACAAGCAACTGAGCGCACCCAAAAACAATATGGAGTCTTGTCGCGCGACGGGCGCCCTGTACCGGGATTATTACAGACTTATAATTATTTTTAGCCCCCCGAAAGGGCTTAAGGCAGCTGCGTAGGATTTGTACTAAGACTGGCGTTATTCAATATTATTTTCTTTCGGGAATTTCGTGGGGAAACGTTCCAGGTGAGGCATTATGTGAGATTTGCAGCGTCTGCGAGGATTTGACGATTAGCGGATGATGTAAGCGGAAAGTTTGCGTTAACGTTACTGATTTTGATTTTAACCTCAACGGATTAGCTGATATTTATGTGGGATTCTACACTTTTCATGTCCCGTAAGGAAATAAAAGCTTATCGCCGCTACAACCATTATTTTTACGTAAGCCAGCAATCTCTCGCAACAAACTAAACGCTATCCGAACAAAATCTATGAAATTCAAACGCGACCGTTATTACACGTACCGCGGGCAATTTTAAAATTCAAAACGCTCCCAGTCACGGACATTCGGATTGTTACCAATATCGCATGCACCGCACTGAATTTAAATTCACATACAATACTCACGACTCCGCGTTAGCCACCAGATCATTTCACTTCCCTTTTTGGTCGCGGAGCGCTCGCTGCCGAATTAATTCAAACGCTTCATTCGATTCCATCGAGCCACTGTAACTGTGTAATCGCATATCAATCGTTCCATATTCGAACACTCGACCTTTGTGGTCAAGGATTCGAACGTGGGACAACCATTCATTTGTTTCCCGCCGGCGGCCGGCCAATCAGCGGCGCGCGCTGCGCAGGTGGCGCGCTGTCACCACGCGGCGTTCCATTTCCCGCAGCGCGTAATCGAATGAATATTACAAACGTCAAACTGACAGCTATGCAGTTTCACGCCCGATATATGGGTCGAATGCTCTTTTTACGCCGATTTCAAGTATTGTCTATGTGCGACCGCGTTTCATCGCGCCCGTGACACGCGAATAGAAATTCGCGAGGTTTAAAATGTTATCGCGACTCGCGTTAGTGTTGACGCGTCCCGACCTACACCGGAACTGTTTTACTGGGAGCCCATAATGAAAGCACTTAGCGCTAAGCGAAGCAATTATAAGTAATTTGGAGAGCGGTAATGGGCGCGGACAAGCGATGCGCAAAAACGCGCCAAACGTAACGCGCTAAAAGCTCCCTAATTCGATTGTCGACGTATACTTTTTAAAGTTGGAGCCGGTCGACGAAATGGCGCGAAATATTCAATATTCAAAAAGGATTTTCTTTTTAGGAAATAGCGGGACGTAGACATTTTAGGGAGCAGGCTAATTGTGAAGGCTCACCGAAGATTGTAATTAAAACTCGTTCGTGTAACTCAGCGGGAGCGTGCGGAAAATTCGCGGAATTCATAGTCATAAAGAAAGTGGGATTGGAGTCGGCTCGCTTCGAATGAAACAGAAATGCCGGGGCTCAGGCGACTTTGCGAGCGTCACCTGAACAGCGCTGAGCGTACCGAGCGCCTTCTTCGGCCCTGGTGATTTATGGCCGCGGATCCGGACCGGTAATGAAATTGCACCCTCTCTCCTCGCTCGCCCCTCCACCCCCGCCGCCGGTATCCATTCTAGAAATTACTACGCAACACTGAGTCGTGCACTTACGATTGTCTCGCCTCCCTGGTATCCTGGTAGTCTTATGCTAATGTTTACTTTTTGTTCAAATTTCATCAATCAATTTAAGTCGGGGGCTGCACATCGGTCCGCGACGTACTCGTAAGTAATTTGAAACGTCAGAGTAAGAACAAAAAATGTTTAACTCAAATGGTGCTCCTCTATGTGGCATCATAAATAAATTCAGAGGCTGCGAATTCTAAACAAAAGCAGGCTGAGAACAGTTAATCAATCTCATGCCTACGTTCAGACGCCTCTATCCCAAAATATCAATCTCGAACGTTCCAACCAAAAGAAATAACAACAAAACCCTATTTCCTACAACCCAACTGAAGCACCATGCATAAAAAAGCGAAAAACGAAAAAAAAAAAACATAATTCCGGGCGCGGGAAATTGCGATTTACGCGGGAAAATGCCATAAAACACATACATAGAGGCATTGTTGGGTAACTTTTAAAAACGGATCACAATGGTTGCATTGAGCGTGACGTAGCCACCGCGGCCGACCGCCGACGCTTTTCAATTAAAAATTCCCGCCACCAATAAAATTTTCATTGAGGTACAAAGATTTTGTTAGTTACTGTTAGTTGGGAACTGTGGCTAACTTAGTTTCGAGTTGGTTGGTCTTTTGGTTGTTCGGTTGATGGACGCTAAGACTTTCTAAGAAGACATTTACAGTCATTAGATGATATATTATTTGGTGATCAAAGCGAGGTTTTATAAGCCTTATCGAGAAGTGAATTACGTTTGTATCGTCATAAATATGATAGACAATCCCAATAGCTATGGAAAGGTTATCCTGCATTTTCATATGTCAGCTGAAAATGCCTAACCATTGTTAAATTAATGAAAAAAAAAAACAATTCAAATATTATGTCAAAAACGGACCAGGGTTACTTTACAAATTATAAGAAAAATCTCATAAATCTAAATAGTGGAGCCTTCGTGATTTGGATTCTTAATGATGGTATGGCTAAAAAGGTGACTATTAAAGTAACAGCGAACAGAGAGACATGCATATGGAAGAACTTCAGAAATGCTGCGTCAACCCTAAATAAATCGAAAAAAGAGCTGTACAATGAAGATTTTATAAGTAAATATGATGATGAAGATGGTGATGTCGATGATACATTTAAATAGCTATACTGTTTGGGTCCAATAACTGGATACGTTTAAAACGGCGTCAGAAAATTTTCAGATCATTGTTTGTAAAGGTACTGACCGTTAAGTGCTGAAACAGCCACGCCCGGAGGATGTTGGTGGCCACCTTCGGAAAGATGCCCCTCTTCTTTTGGTTTTTCTTGCCGTTGGTGTCGTCGTCCTCCTCTCCCGTGCCCTCACCGGAGCCAATACTCGCGTTGCTGGCGTCACCTGGGAGTAAGAAAGAAAATTAAGTGTTTAGTTCATTTATTGTAAGTTATAACGTGATTTAAGCAACAGTGGGATTTTCTAATATGTGATTCCTACACTACTATCTCTACAATTTATGAAACAAAATTACTCCCCGTTACTCAAAAACTACCGAATGGATTTTCATATAGTTTTCGCTAATGATTTGATTGGATTGGATTGATTCATAGGGAAGGTTAATATCTATTAACGTTTTGTTTAAATTGGTTGGAATAGGACAATGACTGTTCAAGATCTTTCAAAGCTTACCATAGAAGGTTCTCAAGCTTTGAAAGCGTTTACAGTTGACTTTATCAACAATTTGTAGGAGCGGAAGCTCCTATATACACTCATATGAGTAGAGGCCTGGCATGACTAATATGACTATGCTATGGTCAACATTTACGATGGTAAGATTCATTTATTCATTGTAGAAATATGGTTGGTTTTGTAATGAATTCGTCTTCACATTTCTATCGACGAGTTCTCATTACCGTGAAAAAATTCTATCTTTTCCTAACTCTTATTCAGTTTTGATCTAATACCAGTTATTATTTCACCTTGCAAAATTAAGCCAGAGCCCGTACTAACAGCGACAGCCAATTTGATGGCATTTTCGATTGGATTACGCAACCAAGCTGCGGCGGTCAAATTGGCTAATGCATCTGGCACCAGTAGCGGACCAGGTAATGCGTTATCTACCTGTGCAGCAGCGTGCTGGGTTAAAAGGTCAAGCTGAATTAATGGCCCTTTGCCATTTCCTTTCCTTGAATTAATTAATTCATTGATTCTTGAAATTAACTTACTGACTGACTTCTGTATCAGAATCTGACACAGTGTCGTCTATATACGAGTAGAATATTTCTTCATTTAAATATTTGAAGAGACTTATTTTGCACAACAAATAACCAAGATGATATAAATTGAAGGATAAAAACCTCATTAAACACATCCTATATTTTATTGCCGTTTTTTATGAATTGTCTAGCAATCAACATTTCTCATATAAATGCGTGAAACACGTACAAACAAGACAAATTTCACATAATTATAACAACGTGTTAATCGGGTACCAGGCAGTTAGCGAACTCAGGAGATGTCCCGTTCGTACACGAGAGCGTCTTATCAAACTGCGCCTGGCATATTAATTAGAAACGCCAAGTTGTATTTATTTAATCACCTGACATACCGCCGATTCCTATCTCCCTGGTACCTACGGTTAATTAATTCTTACTGTGTTTCTTATATGCATTTTACGTCATGATCATTGATGATGATAGCGGATGTTCTAGATGTGAATACTTAAATAAGATGTCTGCTTATTAGTCATATTTTTTACTAACTTCATGGACTTTGAAGATGATTTGTTTCAGTAGCTATAGAGATGGCTATCGTTTTGAAATTACAAATGGTTATCTAACATTTATCTCCAGTTCATCTAAATTTTTCCTAGTCATTAAATATTACCTCAAAGCTTGTAAGCTTTTGTAGAAATCCATCAGACAATATTTTATTTAGGGTAACGTTTGCTTCTCCAACCGAGAGCGAATCGGCGTCAGATGCTTTTTTTTTCCTTTGCATAATACATGCGGATAATTTTGGATTCTGTTCTACAGGTACCAGGAGAGCAGAACCAGGCAACAGGATAAACAAATTAGCGTGCACTGAGCCGTATCAAATATTCATCGTAGCAGGAACAAATCGAATCAGTAGGTAGCGGGGTGTAAGCGTCTTATTTCCTTACTTCTTGTTGCTTTGTACACCATTAATAATATAAACCTGAATTCACTGTTCGTACCAATTTGTGTTCTCCACTTTCCAATCTTTTCTTCAATGTAACCTTTTTTAAGCAATGCTAAATGTAGCTCTATGTCATCGGTTTAAAATAGTGTTGTGCGCAGCAACGCTGTAGAGTTTATCGATAAAAATGGATGTCGTCGACACGCAACGCGACGGGCAACTGTATCGAGTGTGCGTATCTCATTCGACCGGTGGCATGCACATTGTGATGGTAATAGGGGCAAAGTAATAAAATTACTCTTAGGCCATTACCCGTCGCCCCTCGATGTAGCGTGGCCACCCCAGAGCGATATAGGGTGTAGAAGACACAATAAAACGCTTCCAGTTTGACAAAAACAACGGGATTATTGTCTGTGTAATTGTTTTATACGTGTACCGAGATTTATTTTGTTAAAATTACGTTTTAAAAGTTTGGTTGTACGTGGTTTTTATTGGGTAAACTTTTTAGCGTGGGACTTTTATTTTTACGTTTTCCTGATTCGTGTTTGTAAACGGTCGGGATTAATATGAAAGTTTGCAGAGTTAGAAACACTCAACATTTTTTTAAACTTTTATTTTTTTAATTACTCATCCTGTATATAAGTTAGAGCGTGCCAAATCAGAGTGCAGTTGCATGATGCAGTGATGTAATCCCCTAATTCATCTTACGACGCACACATACGCACCTACCCTAATGTTTCTAATACACCCCCAAATGGACGAGCGCAAACATAAACAGATATGCGTGCGAAAAGTCAAGAGTGAAGCTTTTATCGAGTTAATTTTATCGAATTAAATATTGCTTTTAAATGTTAGATGTTTCGCATCACTTTTTAGATAATAACTAAGAGTTTCACAATGATGTTTTTAGTATTGAAAAAAAAAGGTGCTTTAATTAATTTTCGTTTTGTTTTTGGCGACGAAAATCCGTGACATTTTCCTCTCAGATTCAATATTTCCTCAACATGTTACGACGAAAAATAAGTATAGTAGTAATAACTTTACATCAACGTAAAAATTCATAAGTCCCTAATCAAGCCATCGAGACGAATGCGATCAATAAAAACGGATTGCCCATCACTTTATGTTTCCCTAGTATTTGAAATAGAAACATAAAATAACCGTATATACTCGTATTTTAACTAATTTTGAAAGAAATCGTAAAATAAACGATGTGTTATAAGATTCCTTATTATACAGTTTATAGTTCTACACTTCATATTGGTTATGGATAGAGTTTTACGAGGTTTTTACATCCATAGCAGAAGTTATCGTGGTCACTCTAATTTTTATGTGATGATAGACTCTCCATCGCATTCAGTGGTAATTTTAGTACTTCATAAAACTTCTTTAGGATATATTTTACGGTTATACCGATAAATAGTATGATACGGTTGTTATTTGGATTTCTGGAGAAGCATTTTATTTCGATTTTTATTATAATCACTTAATTTCTTGAATGAGATGTACATCACTGTTAGAAAGTAATTCTACAGCGGTTTTGTTGAGATAATGTTTTGTCACATAAAGACACGTTTTTTTTTCATAAAAAAATATAAATAATTATAAGTCCACGCGGTACTTCTAAGATACACCCTTTTCTTGTTTTAAAGACTTGTCATTTGTTCGTTTTCACGTAAACTGACACCTTAAAACATCATTCATATAGCCGAAACCATTCGTAGGTAAAAACATTTGATACACGGTAACTCCCAGGCCACCATATCGGGCGTAACAAGTGAAACTGCTCATTAGTACTAATCCTCCATGGTGTTTGCTCCCATGGCGTTTGTAAGCCGATTGGCGCAACCCGACACCGAATCCGCGACCCTCGGGCTGGGGCACGCGCCACTGCGGTTTGGGCCCTTTGTGTTATGATGAAAGAAGAGAGACATGGTTTTGGTCTAGCTGTTTTTTTTTTTTTTAAATTTAAGGATGGGAAATCATCAAATGACTTCTTCCGCTCTGGGTGGAGCGAAAGGGCGTGTCAGACTCTTACTGACTAAAACCCATGCGTGTTCCTTCTAAAGCCCTTTGCGATCCAGGGCCGCGGTGACTCTTTCGAACAAATTCCGCAACCCTGGCAGTGGTCTGGCTGTTGGAGATTGTTTATTGTATTGGTTTGCGTTTGAGCATTTTCTTTAGCGATGAAGAGGTTGATAACTTTTATACATGATTAAAGGTGGATAAAGTTCACTGGTCTGAAAGACTTCACAGGATTCTATTGGTCATTATTACATGATCAGTTTAGCATCTGTTTGTGGTCCTTGCAGGTGACAGGTGTATCGCAAAGTTATTTAATGATAATTTTACTTTGGCAAAAATTTGTTTCATCAGACCTCGACAATTCAAAAGTATAAGGCCTGTATAAGGTCTGTTTGAAATAAAGATTTTTGATTTTGATTTTGATAATTCAGTGCTACTTGTTTTCTTAACCAGTTTGGTCCGACTTCCAAATCAAACCGGGTTTTCATACCAATGTTTTAAATAGAGCAACTGCCTATCCCAAAAATGAACTTGATTTCTGAGTAATAAAATTTGTGGCACTTGACTGACAGTTTGCAAAGAGATTTTGTAGCAGATATTTTTGTATTGGAAAAATTTGGAGAAAGAAAAGATATAGGTACATTTTTTCTTCCTTATTGGCACGAACTTTTCTGGTATGGTAAAGAAAGATTTTCGGAAAAGTTTTCTCGGATGCGTGAGTCTATCTACCGGTAACACCTCCTCGGGAAGATGTGAGCTTTGGCGAGAGAAGCTCAAACCTCCTGATTATTTCATCGGGCCCTCGGAGAATCTCCCACCTAGGAATGCGCTGCCGTGGCCGACCTGGAAAACCCTAAATAGACTCCGCACCCAGGTCGGTCACACTAAAGATAACCTCCTCAAGTGTAGGTTCTCAGATGGCTCCGATCTTCAGTATTTGTGTGGCGTCGCTCAGCAGTCTATGACCCACTGCTGAGCGACGCGACACCGTCTTGCGCCGCATGCCCTGTCACCTGTACATGTGAAGACCTTATGACTGCGTCAGCGAACGGTGTTGCCGTTGCTGAGTACTGGGCCAAGCATACAATTTGATAATTGTATTGGCCACCGACACGCTAAGAAGAAGAAGAAAGATTTTCAGCCAGTTAGGTTATTCTAATGTTCCTAAAGTAACACAAGTCTGCAAGCTCAATAACTAAGATTTTTAACGCAGAAAACATCTTGATAATAATCTCAGGATAAATAGCGACATGCCATTCGCCTACGACTCTTAAATAACGGGTTTTTCTCAACTTAACTTGACCTAAAAGTTGCGTGGGGTGACAGTTTATATTTTTAGCTTTTTTTTTTCCGTTGCGCGCTCGGTGTATTGCCTCGTTGGAGAGAAGTATTTATTTGAAGATTAATATTTGTGGGAAGGTTATCCTGGTTTAGTAGTTGCGTTGAGGCTGACTTATGTTTCATGAACTTTTACGTTGTGTGAAATTTTTATGTTTCAAGTTTTATTTCTTTAACTATACTTATTAGTTATTATAGCACACACCTTTTTTTTAATTTTGTAAAAGCTGAATACAGGTAGCTTTTGTTATTTTTTATACCCATGACCATCATTGAAAAAAGAAACTGAAATCTATTCATTGTAATATATTTTCATTGAGTTTATTATTATTTTCTATTCAAATTGTCAAGGTTGTTTTTTTCTATTTCATCAATTTTATATTTGTCTTCTTTTTGTGAAATTGATCGGATCTGATTTTGTAAATGTATTCTAATTATATTTGAATGTATTTTTACACCACACATACCAATTTATGTAGCCTATAACTTGTATTTGTGGTGTAAACCATTAATATAAGAAGGTCACGTATAAATGAATAAAAAAAATAAAAATATTTGGTGTCCAATTTAAAGGAAGGCATTTCCTCTACCAAAAAAAATAGCTCAAAAATTGGACTATAATGATTCCTATGTGACATCATTAGACAAGCACAAAGCGAGCTCGAGTCCTGTCGGTGACACTCTTGGGAGATTTATCGAGTTACCGACATTAGTGCAGGGCGCAAATGAGTGCAGGGACTATCGAGTTGCGCCAATCAAATGGAAGCACGCGCTGGCTAGTGATGGGGTGCGTGGGAAATGTCGATATCTATATCTTTGGTTCGTTTTTAGTTTCTTGAGTATAGATGTTTTTTGGAATAGAATTAAAAGACTAAGAATAAATCCATCAGAATAATTTAAATGTACAAATTCTAAGTTTGGTAAGCTGTGCTGATTCAGTGGGTAAAACTGAAGTTAGATTAACTATGTCTAAGAATTTTATTGTATTTTGTTTACAGTTAAGTGCTATTGAAATATCCCGCTTTATTGCTTAGAATTATCTATGTTCAGCCAATGAGCTGTAAATGAAAAGAAATCTGATAACATTCTACCAACATAATAAATATCGATAAAAATCATCGACATTCCCAACTCTAAACGGCGACAACCACGGTGTCGTAATACGTTCAGCGATTTGATGGATTGGCTTCTTTGCAGACCCTCCTATTTGCAAACACCCTTATCTGAGCCATAAGGGGAAGGGGGGCCCGGGGGCTAATTAAAATTGGCACTCTCTTATCCATACAGTCTTAGTACCCCGTATTTTCTCCCACACAAGGTTGAGAATCCCGTAAATGGGATGTAAGTGTAAGTTGGGCGCCATTGCATCAGAATTGGGATGGATGTGGGAATGCAATATTTGAAATTGGAATTTATTTTAATAAGATTGATTAGGAGATTTCGTGTGACGTCACTAATGCGCTGATTGGTTGGATTTGTTCTTCTAGGAATGTTCATGGGTGACAATTTGAGAATGTAGCTTTAGGAGTCAAATTGTTGAAATTGCTTGAGTTTTGTCATGCCTTGACAGTTTTAAATGTAATGAGATTATTAGGGATTAACCCTAGGGCATCACAATGATGCATTTAAATAATTTAAACCTCCCATCAGAGAAGACAATCTGTAAATAAAAAGAGACTTAAATAACTACCGTGTTACCTAGTTTCTGGATAAGTAACTAGTGGAGATCTGATAGGCAGTCGCTCCATCTAAAATACTGGTATTCAGCAGCATCCGCTTTGACTTCTCAACATAGTTTTAGGAAAAATTTAGGCCGATAATTCTAAATTAAAGGAAGAAAAACCAATGTATCTTCTTGATTCAATAATCCAAGAACCGAAAACATAACAATCTCATAATAAACTCTATAAAAATCAACACCAACACCTCAAAAAAATAAACTGCCGACATCCCTAGAACGTAAAGCTCAACCCTCAAACGCGCGCGGCATTTGAAAACGCAACGCAGGCTTAATTACCGCGAAACGAAACGCGACGCGAAACGCACGCGTCAGCTCAGTGCTGATGACTACGCTGTCTTATTGTGCTGGTTAATCAGCTTCGTTATTCAACAGCGTTGGCCTGATGTACTGAGTTAAGCTGATAGCTTTTGGAAAATTATGATGACAACTATTTTTGTGTAGGTATTGAAATAAATGGTTTTGAAACACGTTGTTTTGAGGTTAATCATCAATTAGTTCAACTTGTTAAACTTAGTAGAATAGGGGGGTCTAACATTTCTATGTTGACTGTACAATTGAAGCCAAAACAGGCTTGGTAGTGTCGTTAATTGTAAACGACACTACTGGTAGTGCGGCTGGTCCTGTCCTTACCAAAAAATGGTTATATGTAGGGTCTTTCGTCAAGAGTGAATATTTCTAGGAAAGCGTGCTTTAAAGTTGACTGCATTATCGCGGACTATCTGGTGAGATAATGGTGAAACACGAGCATGTAAAAAAAAGTTTGAAGCATAGTAGATAACTAGTTCGATCCAGCCCGTCTCTAACTATCCTCCCCCCAGAGACGCCCTAAGCCGAGGCCCGTACCCCACAGGGGGTGCCCTTAGCGTGTAGTCGCTTAGTTTGTAAGTTTTTTATAAGCCCTGACTGGAGGCTTTCATATTATATTAAGGCCACCACGGGCAAGCCCGGTTAAGCAGTCGACAACCTAATAGGTTGAACTGCAAGACGCCACACACAAAAAAAAAACATAGTAGATAGTCTATTCTTCGCATTGGTATAACAAAGAGGTTTCTTAAACGCTATTGGTAGATATTTTATTTATTATAAAAGTTTGTAATTGTCAAGACGTAAAATAACGATTTCAGGAAAATAAAAAGAAATCGGGCAGACGCAACATTTTATGAAGCGTTAAATTTTTAACGATATGATGACAGTCCCGATTTCTTTGCATGAGCACTCATTATTGCGTATCATGGTCAAGTATATTAAAAAGTGTCGAAAACTCCAATAATAAAACTGCTACTTTCTTTCTGAAAGTTGAGTAAACGCTGAAGTGCTAACGATTATCAATATGTATTTAACGGATTATTTAAAAACGAGTGTTACGTTCCACCATTACGTATTATTTCAATGGAACTTCGTATATAAACATCGCATTTACAAGAATACCTATAAACGTAAAAGGCTTTAAAACGTCAAAATATTACGCATAAAACGGCTCATATACGATATCAGACGCAAAAAAAAATGTTTTTACGATTCAAAGTTAACCCTTACAATGGCTCAGATCACGTCTCCGCGATTACGCAGCATTGAAAATTAGTTTAATATCTCAAATTGACGATTCCGCCCGGAACGGCCAATTAAGAGGGAATAACACTTGGAATTATCCTCCTGATAGCCAAGTTATGGGGTGCCTTTATGGACCATTAAGTATGCCGTAACTCCGGAGACGATTCACGAATATTTTGTACACACTAAATGTTTGAATTTACAATTCGCGTCTAGCGTTTACGATACCGTTTGTCTAGTTGTAAAACTCAGCTCTGCGTTTGAGGGTTACAAGTTGTTCTAAGTTAATGACTTGAGTTATATTACGGTTATTATATTATGACGTTTAAACGAATGAGATTTACTATCACATCATACATAGATTAGCTTAATTAAACATTCTGATAACTTAATAAAAGTTATATAAATTGACGTGGGCAGTTGATGAGTTTAAGTTAATAATCTTGGTGGTGTTACCCCAAGTTATCACCGCGCATATTAAAGGATTAATACAGTAAACAGTGTTGTGTCGCTCGTGTGCGGGGGCCCTACGGTCGTGGGGCCCCGAAACGCGTAACGGCCGTTCATTCGCGCATTGATTTCAATTTGAATTTTAATTGCGGAATATTATACAAAATTACATTGCTTAATATTCACCCCGGGGCGGCGATTTTTGCATATTTTTAACCCTGTGTAGAGTCGTTTTGGTGCGGGTGGGTGCTGATAAAAATCGCATATATTAACTAAGAGAGGGCCGGATTTTGAGCGCAGATAGTCGGGCGGTTTTCATTAAAGCCGATACGAGCGAGATAGGTGTCGTATTTTATTGCTTATCCTCGGCTCGGACCGTTCTGTAACGTCTTAAAATTCTACTTAAAAGATTGTGCTTTTGAGATTTTCGAGACATGTTTATGTTACTTCCGACGGTTCTCTTGATTTGAGAATATCTTTTTGCAGAAGATTTTCTTTATCAGCTGTCCATCAAATTTATTCGTTTAAACTTTTGAAGTTGGGAACAATCAGAAAAATAATTCAAAAAATGCAACGTAGATATACGTCGAACATAAAACCATAACTTCTACGAATCCAATCTAGAAAGTACAGAAAACCTTTATAATTATAGTCACAATCACCACAACCAGAGCTATAAACTTCAATTTTCCAGTCGCACGAGTTTTAATCAAGTCGGCGACAAGTCGCAACAATTGACGACAAAATATGCATTGGGTTTTTAAGTCAGATCAGTGCATGCCTAAACAGGGTTAAACGCATCAGGGGTTGATCACGTTTGACGTGTCGTAATGCGATTTTGATTCGCGACTTTATTAATATGGTAATAAATTGAGTTTATGTTTTGTGAAACAGATGTGCTACTTGCTGAGGTTTTGAATGATTTGATTTGAATATTATGATGTGTGATGTATTTATAAATGGAGACAGAAGATTTTATCATATAATTGATAGGCTCGCGTGGGCCCACCACAATCTCAACTGACCAGATGGTGAGCGATGATGTGGTCAACGATAGAGCAAGCTTGCCTAGAAGTAACCTATTCACTCTTGACTCTTGTTCTCAGGTTATATCTAATTATTAAAAACCAAATGCTGACTCTTACACGTAGGTAACTAATTTACAGCCATGACAGATATATCATACCTAATCCACATCACCAGATTTCAAACAGCAACATGGAATGCCATTTTAAATCCCCGTAGCCACATTAATACGCAAAACATTTAAGAGCCACCCAACAACGTGACAAACGAAACAGACATTTGCAAATTGCAACAAAAAAGCTCAAAAGATGCTTATCTAAAAACTTACGAATACCTCAAGGGAAGGCTAATTGCGAAGACTCATCCCGCAATTGATATTTTTTAACAAAAAGTATTGCTTATAAATGTGACCAGGTATCTTAAGTTCGCATCGACGAAGGAACGTTGGCAGGATTCCGTGCGTCGTGCTATCAGAGAACTGTTCCTCGCCAGAACGTCACAAATGTATATCGTCATCAGATAGTTGTTTAAAACGAAATATTTCTGGAATGTCGTGTTCTCTACATACTTGTCGAGTTTCATGATGAGTATTTGGATTTGTGTTATTTTTGTTAGTGACTTCATGTGTGACACATGTTGAGAGCTAAGCTTTGTGTTCGAAGTACTCCGTTCGTCATTTGACATCTTTTGATCACCCAATAAGTGTTGCTTGGGTAAACAATTCTTGACTTCTATTTTACGCATATTAAATTCTCCGTATGGTGAGAAATAGATGAACGTAAAGAAAGGAAAGAAGCAATAAGTAAATGCACAAGAAATCACAAAATTATCGTTGAACTAATAAAAGCCATCTTTTAATAGGAAAGTCCAATAAAAAAAAATAACAAACTACGAACACAACTCGATTATGCAAATACCACAAATATCGATAACGACTAACATTAAACACATTATTTTATTACATTTAAAACGTCTTTATTTACACAGAACATTAACTAAAGCTATTTCCAATCAAATCAAGGCGACATAAATCTGTTGCGTACGGCTGGACTGACAATAAAAACTGACGTGGCAGCGGGGGGTTAAATGCTCTCAGTAGGTATCCGTTGATTGGCGATTCCAGGGCTGGTGGAGTTAACTTGAATTTTCTTTTTATTGTGTTTTTATTGAGCACCTATTCGTTTTATGTGTTTGGGGTAGAAGAGGTCTAAGCGAATTTTGATAGAAGATGTATCATTAACTGCTTTTGTACTTTTATGGGTAATTTTATGTTTTGAGGCGTGTATTTTTTGGATTAGACACGGCTTGGTATTCTTGGGAAAAAGTGGTTTGAAAAAAGAAGGATAAGTATGACACGTTGAAAATTAGTCATAAAATTTAGAAATTGGAATGGCAGATATATTTTTGTATACGAACACGAGTGAGATCATAAACATAGATGAATAAAATAGACTTCTTAATAAACATACTGGATGTTATATACCAAAACAGACAGTAAGACAGAGAGTACTCCAGTGTCATAAACCGTACATCAAACTAGCGACTCTCTCAGATATTTCACTTAAGACAATCCACTTTCAAGCTCAACATTCCCTGCTGGATAACTTGAGTTTCCTTATCTATTGTAAATATTAATAGACACGTAACATAAACTGAATATACAACATAAAACTTGTTATTTTAAACGCAACAAAAGGCAAAAGTCGCCTACACGACCGGTCCGAGTACTAGGATAGCATATACTTGCAGCATTTATCCAAGGAACGCTGTGTGAGGCCGTTCATACACCGTATTTATGAACACCGGGCGTCCATGATCCCCTGGTAACGTTACACCGCCGTGTTGGTGATTAATAAGAAGTTTTTTTGGTTAACAATGGTTACCGAACGAAGATCTGTGTTTCTTGGGTTGATACTCGGTTTAAATAGGATTTAAATGGAGTGTAATGTTGTGTTAAGAATGGCATGTCCTCTAATTAAAAAGATTGTATCAATGAGAAAAATGGGCTCATTAATTTTACTTAAACAGAGTGCTTAAAAGTTTTCTAGGAATCGTATGTTTGAAGGAATAATACTCAAAAATATGTAATACCAAAATTTTCGTCTCTTTTAAAACAGTCACCGGAGCTTGACTAACCTTCAAGTCCTTGATACCACAACACGTAAATTAATACGTAAAAGAACAAAAAAGGAGTATTTATCAAAAAGCTTGCGGTGTCATCGTCCGGTTCTGATCACTCGATACTCGGTGCGCCGGCGCAAGAAATGATACCATCGCATACGCCGCAAAAATAAAATGCCTCCAATCAAAGGTGATCTTTAAAAACGTCAAAAATAATGTTTTGGTTAGAGTCATTTATATTTTTAACGACGACAGATTTCTTGTTAAGGATGTAATTAAAGAGATTCTAATAATTTTATTTGCATTTAGTTATTTTAAGCTTATTAAATTGAGAATCAATTATGACGAAGTTCTTTTAAATGAAACAAAAGTATCAAGGAGCTTATTCCTAGTTTAGTACCGTTGCAGAAATCGAGGAAAAACTAGAGCAAAAGAATTCCCACGACGCATCTGCTATCGAATTTCGAATGAATGCAATCACCAAAAAAGTATTCATTAACATTCTCAGAACAGGCTGCAAGACATCACTTAGACTGTCACCGAAATACTGTTATTTACCCCCATTTAGACCTAACACGATCTAGAACTAAAGTCAGCCTAGATTTCTGCCTCAGTTCCGCTTAGCCAGTACAGAATGCTAAAGAGTAAGCTAATTGTTATTTGAATTTAGACGTGAAGGAAATAACAAGCAATGGCGGTCTTCTGAATACTTAAGAAGTCGAAAAGATCTCATACATCTTGTTAATAAGGCGGTCGTGATTGTGTTTGAAATAAGTTTACATTTTATTTATATTTATTTACGTACAAATTCTAATGAAACATTGGAATGTTGAGGCCAGAACTTGCGAAAATTGAGTTTGAAAAATTGACATACTTATTCTACACTAAAGGTATCGTCGAAAGGGTACAAGCAAATACCGATGTTTAAAGTTTTATCCATGGCAGCCACGGACTTTCAGCTTATAGTATTTTTAACAAAGAGGAGAATCAGGTATGAAAGTATTTTGCTTAAAAACCTGTTTAAAATATTTCTGTTTCAAAATAAAGAGGAAAATCATTAACATATGTAAACGACATGCTGAAGTCATTTTAGAAAGTGATTTAACTACTGAAATAGTTACGATTGTAGATCCCTATGAAATATATCACACAGTAAATATAGATGTAACCGGAACATTTCAATCGCTCGAACAACAGGTATAAAGATACAAAATGATATCGCAAATGTTTGGCCCGTAGCACAAGTAGTGACGGGTGCAACTGTCACCGCGCATCACGCATCAAATTGTAATCTACTCGCATTGCACCGTCTAATTGAGGGACGCACCGGCACCGTAAACAGTGAGCTTTACGACGCGTCGCGTACCCGCACGACGCCGCGACACGCACCGAATAAATCAGACACAACACAAATATTACTGTCAGTCGCCCGCGCGTCATAAACGGCCGAGCCATTCGCGTCCGAAATAAACTCGTCACATGCAGTTTTCGCAAATAATCCACGGATTAAGTCGCGATTGATGCGAGTTTTTGGTCGCGCGTCTTGTGGACATAAATAAGAGTATATATTTGTCGTGTAATAAGACGTTGACGCTGGCCAAATAGTAATTGGTCTCGGCTCAAGGGAACATGTTTACTGGGCGACTTAATTAAGCCGCTCCTATTATTTAGCATCGTGCGTTATACGCTCTCCGACCAATAAGCGTTTGTAATGCATTTTATGGGGCCGTTTTTTATATGATTGCTGCCTTAACTATGAAGCTTTTGCTGTACTTTTTTAAGGACCAGGACCTTTTGTTTTATGCCATCCCAGTCTTGACATGTCAATTATTGTTCAGATATATGGTTTCTAATAAGAATAAAACTTTTGAATTTTATTCGTTATGTTGACATTTAATTATCTTGATAACGGTCCAGTGTAAATCATTCTTTCAATTAACAGAGCTATATGAATCTTGTAAAGCAATCAAGAAACTCAGGAAATAATTGTTGCAGGGTTTCTATGTAGAAATACTAGAAACAATTCTGATATAATCATTATATTAACTCTGAAGAAACATTAATTAAATTACTAAGCATGATACTCGTTTCTACAAATGGCTAGTACAAACTAAGCTTGGCAATCTGTAATATTGATAAGAATCTTCTAATTCTATAACTCGGACTTTTTTATTTTCTTTTCTAACATGACGAAAACAACTATTATTCGTGTTTTCAGCTTTTGTTTTGGGTTTAGCTACCTAGTGCATAATTTTATTTACGGTTTTTCATTCAAAACATAACTTTGGCTTCTAAATTATGACCACTGTCACGTGTTTCGGTATGTTTTCTTTACGTTTTATCATTGACTTTTTGAGTATCATCTTTTGGGTTATGGTATGTTTCATATAATCAAGTATTGTATTGACTAGGAATAATTTCATTGCATATTTCATCATGCCTCTTTTCAGTACGAAAGTTTGAGCATGTGCCTCAGTCAGAGTTAAAAGCATCATTTATTAACTTGAACTAACTTTAAAGCCATGAAGAGTTTTAGCGGAAATGTCAGAAATATCTTCGAAGAAAATCAACACTATTTTTATTTAAATAAAGAAGCAAATGTGGCATCCGCTGCATCCATCTTGGTCGAACAAGCATTCCTTATTCAAAATCTATTCTAAAAAGAATTCAATTTAAGCATACCATATTCAAAAAATGTTCGCTAATTAAATTGAGTGACATTCTCGATACGAAAACTAAATCAGTTTTTATTTTTAAATCGCCATAAAACTGTGCAACTCACATTCTTGTCACTAAAACCAAACTAGAATTTTAAGTGCTAATCAACATCAGGTAATCGAATGAAAATGTTTGAAAATCGTTAGTGAACACTTAAATGCTAATTGTTATTGTCCAATCAGTTATGCCGATCATCAATTAAAAGATTTTTTGAGGTGTTATGATATTGGCAATGATGTAAATTAAATTTTCTGCGCCATCAATTAGTTCTAGATTGATCGTAAACAACTATTTAATTGAGAGACGAATCAAATTGAGTAGAAGCTGAATTATTGTATAAGTTAATAATTTTATGTTTCATAAACCACGATCTTGAATGTCTTAACTAAACTAAACCAACTTAAACCTCAATAGCGGTAAATAAATACGTCTAATACAGGTCTTAACCGTTTAGTATCGACAAATAGTCGTACAGATGCACCAAGTCTTCCACTTGACTTTAATTTATTTAATTCCATCGGTTCCGATGCTGCTCGTCATTTATATGGCGCTGCGTTCTCTCGATCGCGCTCGCCTTTTGTTCCAATTTTATTGAGTGCTAAACGATGGCCGCGCAAATGTCGCGACGCGTCTTTAAAATGTAAATTTATGCGGAACCACTGTGATTTATGTGGCCCCTCTAATGATCTACAAACTTCTTTGAAATCGTCTCAAACTGACAATGTTCACACTCGTATCTAGATAATCTTGACGTACTTAAAATGTTATTTATTTAACGTTAGCTAGAAACGATCTTCGCGGAAACTTGGGTACCTGTTTTTAGGTTAGAAAGCTAATTTTGTAACTGAATGCGGCTATCTGTTACCATGTTAGGTCTCAAGTTGACACCAGTAATTTCGGTGTAGCCGTTTCGTGGGAATTATTCCTGCTTATGTACGGATTTCTAGAAATTGTTGCATCATGCGTACGAAATTGGATGGTGATGAAAACACTGAACATAAATAAGTTTTATTTTGAGCTTGATTGCAAAGTGTCTTCATAAAACACGTTTAATTCAAAATTGGAAACATAAATTGTCGTTTTTACAGCTTTTCTTTGAAAATGCTACAACCTATCAATTTATCTGAAAATGCTTTGTTTACGCCGTAGGTACGTGTCAATTTACACCACAACATATTTTGCTAGTTTCCTCATAGCATACTAAGGCGGCATAAACGGTAACAATATGTAAACAATAATATAAACAGGGCGACTCCACCTGCCCCGTACGAAAATACTAGGCGGGCATACATATTGAAGAGATGGCGGGCGCGCGCCGCGTTTGCATACGATGTTCAATTACGAACCCGGAATATGGCATGCATTATTACCGCTATATTGTTATTATGCTCTCCGGTGAACCGTCGCCCGATTGTTTCCGTGGTTGAGATGAGGCCGAGGAAGAATTCTTAACAGACTTACTTACATTCATATAAATGCCAGTAGATATTGAAGGGGGAAAGTAGGTACTTAAGTCTTTTCAAGCAGCTAAAGATAATTGAGGGAATAAGTATTTTGTAGGATTAGTTACAACTGGTACTGAGTACGTTATGCAAGAAGGTGACAATGGTGAGATCAGCAAAGAGGTTTTTAATTAATTGTCAGTCATCATTGCACTTGGTGAGCTCATTTTTAATTCATCACATGCATACTTATGCGTTTGATAATAATAATTACTAATAAAGTAGGTACCTAAAGCTTAACGAACGAATGATAATTCTGTAGAGACCGAGTAGTTATAAAATAAATTGTAATTAAGTAATTTAGAATTAAATACAAAATACAATTTCTAACGTTCTATTTATTATAATAATCCTCTAAATGTACCAGGTAATCGTAAATCGTAAAGAGATAGCTGGCCGTCTCTGAAATTACTTAATGTTGCCAAGTAATAAGCAATAATTTCCTCGCGGGGTAATAGTTTAGCGACAGCGCCATCTATCGCCGAGTAGCGGTACGCGTCGATAAATCGATGTTAAAATAATTATCCCTACTATTGGCTAACTGCGGTTGGAAATGCACACCACCTAAGGCTATGTAATTTTGAATAGAAGTAATATGTTAGATAATTATTTATTTGTATGTATGTGTGTGTTCGTACAACTTTGTAAGTTATGTTTTTGATAATAATGTGGTTGTCGGTCATTTAATTTGAGTTTATTTCTCGTGTTTATGCAAGTTAGGAGTGTTATTTCCAATAAGATTTGGCCAAGATACCTTCTTTTCTCTAATGGGGCTTATATCGCATGTGGTTAAAGCAAAAAAGATAAGCAACGGCGCCCGATTGTCTACTAAATAAAAATCTTCTGCAGCCAATGACAGGTCTCTAGCACAGTGCAACCATTGGACCACTCCGTCTCACAAAAGCGATGATGACGGAAGCCTATTACCATTTTTATTAATAAACAAAAGATTTAGGAACTCTTGAAGCTGGCCTTACAAACCAACAATCATGTTGATGATGAAAATAAGAGGCACAGACGATTAAAATTGTCTAGAGCCACTATAGCTAATGTTAAAGACCTGTTGAACACAGCAATGGCTGTTGTGAAGATACAGATCAAAAGCTCTTTACAAATATTTAAAAAAATCCTCCAAATAACGAAATACATCAACTCAGAAAATCTACGTGTTGTTAGACCTACTACAAACGATCACACTAATATTATAAAGTTTGTGAGTGTGCGTGTGTGTGTATGTTTGTTACTTCTTCACGCGCAAACGGCTGGACCAATTTTGATAAAATTTGGTATACAGGAAGCTGACACCTTGGATTAACACATATGCTTTTTATTCCGGAAATGTGTTCTGTTCGAATAATTTTCGACATTCACGCAGAGTATCTGATAAGCAGTGGGTAACGCAGCTTGTTATTATATGATAAAGTTAAGAATAGAACCTCTTGCGATGACGTTATACTACCACTATCAATAGTTGGGAAAAATTTCCTAATGTGCTTCATCAATCCATCATTATCAGCCGACGAACGTCCACTGTATGTCCAGCAGTGGACGTTGTGTGCGTGGACACGTGGCCTCCCCAAAGTGTTGCCACATCCACCGCTCTCATGCTTCTTGCATCCAGATTCTCTTGGGATGGTCACTCATCCTAATAGAGTTCCAAGCATGTTCCAAGGGTCAAGGTTTTATTTATTTACTGTATGTACGAGTACAGTAGTGATGCACAGGCGGAGTTAGTGCAACAAGGCATTCTCTTCCAGGCAACCTTTGAGTGAAAAAGACTACACTGTAGTAGTTACTTATTTAAAACAAATCTATTAAGCTGAAGAGTTTGTTTGTTCAATAGTTTGCCCAAACGCGCTGATCTCTAGACCAGTCGGATTTATAAAACTCTTTTTGTATATGATAGCCACATCAATGAGAAAGGCTGTATGTAGGCTATAAGGAAACGGGGAAAAGCGGGATATGCGCATACGAAGTTGCGTTCATAATATTTAATATAGAAATTAGTTTCGTAAAGATGCTCATAGTCATAATTTTGGCAGATTAAGGTTATTTTCTTAGCGAACATTTTTCAACAAAATCCCTTACTCATGTGAAGTTAACAATTGAAATACCAATACCTACAACTGGTTAGTTTCTTAGTTGACAAAGTGCGTTGCGGTTGCGTCTCTAACCGCCACATTATGGCTAGTTCTCGTTACCTCTGCTTTTATTGTGCGTTTGTCACTTTACAGCTCTTTTTTTTTAACCCTAACTAGTTGTGGGTCGCTTGCGGTTCGCAAGATTGATGCTTAGTGGATTTTTTGGTTCAGAAGTGACAAATGGTTAAGGTTTGGTTAGGTTGCTGTAAAGGTAGGTTTTGACTATATTTTATCATCTTTACATTGAAAAATGTAAGGTAGAAATAAAAATAAAATTGACTTAGATGAGATATATCAATCGATTAGACATTGCTCGGTTAGGTTAGGTTCTTTAATCAAATAGACATCCCACAAGACCAGTTAAACTCTTGATTATATCAGTATTATCAAGCTTCAAACGGCATTTTTTAAAAAGAATCCTGCCACAACTAGATCCTAATAAAGTACACACATATAATTACGGATAGCGACGTGGTAAATCCATAAATACACAGCCCACGTTAGGTATTGATTAAATAGTTACACAGCGGCCACGTTCAGGTAATCTGCGTGATTATTTCAAATCACCGACACATTACATTAAGCGTAATCTCCAGTAATGGCGGTGCGGTGTTGCCAGCCGCCGGCACTCCCCGAATTGTGGGAAAATAACCAGCCTAAGACACCATCCCGAAACCTATCAAAAACATTTTAATATTCATGGAAAATTTATCTACAGCATACATTTGAATTATAAATATACGTGATATTTAAAAATGACAGCGACATGAATCGGATAAACATCGATTTCCCATGAGAAGATAACATTATTCACACATTATACAATTATTTACTTAAAACCCTTTAGTATTTTTATCCGAGTTGCGAGCTCCGTGGACAGAATGGATATTGACAGCGAGGCGGGAAAGCGCGAAGGCGGCCATGACACTTTTTTCTTTTTAATTCGAAGTGTCACAGTGGACGGCAGAGTGCGCTTTATGCCAGTGTCAATATTTTATTATTTATTTTTTTAATCCGTATACTCGAATTACTCAGAGAAGATGAGCATAGTAAGCAATTATAAAAACTTAATTTTTATTAAGTATCTGCTTTCACAAGCGTCAGATTCTTGATTACCCGTTTGGCATGAACCTTAAATTATATTCATATTATTTTTATTTATCCGAGTCTTTATACGGATTACGTCTCGATCGAAGTTACGCGTTTCGACTTTAACAAAAAAAATAATATAATAAACATGACCGTAGCGAAAAAGCAATAAGAGACACGTCAGAAATAACTTGAATTACAATTTTAATCTTGTCAAATCCGAGTTTTTATTGTGATCGGGCGGACCGCGTACGGTGGACATAATTTTCGTTTTCAAAGTTTATTTAATAAGGCGTTCTCGCTATAAGAAATCATATTAAAGTCGCCCGCGCCCCGCGAGGGTTGGGGACCTCGTATAAATTCGCGATTTTTATATCCAACTCATTATTATTTTTGAACGTTCGAAACGGCCGCTTATGAATAAAAAGTCGACTTTATTTTGATGCAAAAATATTGTTAACGGACAAAAAGTTATCGGTGAGAGTCTGTCGGGCGCGTGTCGCGGGCTCGCGGCTTTTATCGATGACATACAATCATATAATAAGCAAAATACACCGTAGCGTCCGTCACTCTGACAAAACTGCAATAAAAACAATCACATTATCTTTGTACGGCTCCGCGGAATTAAAGATCAGTTAACTCGCTAGACGAGATAAAAATGGCTACTGGAGATTTAAAAATCCTCTCAATCATTCGAGAATATGAGCAGCATTCCTGGCATAGTGTATCTATTATAAAACGCCTGTTTTCCATCATAAACTTTTTTGACGGAACGTTTATTTTAAGTAGATGGGTATTTTTATCAAATTACTATAATTTTGGTCAAACAAAACTACGAGCTGTCAGAATTGACGTCCGTAAATCATCGACTTGACCCTTTTTTGTTACCTACTTTAATAATTTCGTTAAGGGCTTTTTAAACGGGCCGCATATTTGGAATAGCTGCCGGTACTTTATGGCCGGGATCATTTGTATAGGAATTTAAATGGGATCGCTTTAAAATTGGATTACAATAAAAATCACGAAATGCTCTGAGAATTATTTGAACTATTTGAACATCTGGCCGGTGCGTACGGAATTAAAGCTGACGATAAAAACTTTACTAAAATAAACTCTATTGTGTCCGGATAACAATGCGAGCTAATGAGTGAGCATCAATCGTCCGGAGCTGAAGGAAAACAAACATAATTAAATCAAGATAGGAGATATAAAGCGGAAACTATTAGGTGCAGTCGAGGCTCGAGCTACGAGGCTACGAGGCACAAGTCGCCGATAGTACAGCAGATTCATACAATATATCTCATTATTCATATCTCAACAAAGAGGGGCATAAATTACGCGGCCGAAAATATCTAAATCCTAATCCATTCGCTTCGCCTGTCCCCGACTGAATCCGATTTTAAAATATTTATGAAAAGGCAACAAAAAAGTAGAAAAAAAAACATGAGTCCAGAGACAGAATTAAAAAAAAAAAAAACATAAGCCTCCACAGCGAAGGTTGGAAAAAAGTTAAAATGATTGTAGGGCATCTCGATGTGGCGTTGTTTTTTTCTGGACGTATCCCCGTTTCATTAGATTCGTTTCAATTCTGTCGGGATTAGTCGGAGAAAGGTCTCTTAAGGATAAAATGCGATGTCCGTTGATTTATAAAGATCCTCTCTTTCGGGCGATGGGACATAATTAATTGTTCTTCGTGATCTATCGCCGTGTTTTTTGTGGAGCAGGTGATCGTAGTGAAAACTGAACGGAATGGTGTTGTGCGGATGTAGCGGGTAGCGGGTCGTGGAGTAGCGGAGTAGCGGGTAGCGGGTAGCGGGTAGCTGTAGCGGGTAGCGAGCGCAGTGGCGTGCCCACAGTGGGAGGCTGCGAGGGCGCGGCGTCCACGTGCTCGCGCCCTGCTCATGACAGCTCCCGAAATTAGTCACGTGGCCGCTAATAGCCCCACGGCCGGGGGTGGCGTGCACTCGCCGTTTTTTCCGGCTCTCGTACGCTTGTTTACAACAGTTGGTGGCTATCGATCCGCCGCCCGGATATAGACGTAAATACGGCGTTATTCATCGAATGAAGGCCCGTTTTGTTTGCACACCGCCCCCGGTTTTGTTGTCTCGGCTGTTTTTCATCGATTTTCCACCGGACTGGTGAGTAACACCGCCGGTAACGTATACCCGGTGTGTGGCATGGCTCCGCTCGGAGCGAGGGTATTATGTATTATCTCCGAAAAGGTTCTCGATGCGCTTTTACGTGTAATCGGTGGTGGTATCGGCGGGGCCTCATCTCGTGCCC